>CM031581.1:10087813-10221417 GCA_018467065.1 Ephestia elutella
AGCGCAACTCCTGTTATTAATAATGTTTTTGGTTTTTTATAAGATGTTGTGTATACGTTTATCTTTGTATAGTAAAGTATTTAAAGTATATTTTATAGATTTTCTAAGGTTTCTAGATTGATGGAAATACACTCCTTGAAACTACTACAAAAACAAATTTTACCTACCAAAAAATAAAATAAAAGCTTCTATATAACTAATAATAAACATCGATGTTTTACTACACCCCTAAGTCTCGGTATAGTTAACGGAGGCCGCAGGTCGCAGCGGCTAACGCCGTCTGCTGCTAGCTTAAGGGGATGTAATCCATGGTTACCTAATATTTTATTTCATCGTATTGTTTGGTTTATTATTTTATTTAGGTGAAGTTTATATCACTGATTACAAAATAACACATTAATTTGTTTTTAAAACTGGTATTGCCTTTTGCAACACACTAATCGTCATTATTATGGATTCTTAGCCATTACCATCTCTCTCTTTAGTCGTATTTCCTCATGACTGAGGGTTGTGGTCATTATATGGAATGAAACACACACAACGACTCTCTTTGCAATTTTAATGGAGTGGTTTGCCATTGCCTTCTCCATTTCACACACTAGCTGATTATCATCAACCAGAGTGCAGGTTTCCTCACGATGTTTTCCTTCACCGGAAGCAAGTGGTGGTCGATGAAAACTAACATGAGTCAGATTGGTATACAAAGCCATGTAGCCCGGGCAGGATTCGAACCTGGGATTTTGCATCCACAGGCGGGCGCCCCACCAGTCTTCCACCACCGTTTCAGCCATTACCATAAGTATTAAAAAATAGAATACTATTAGCCTGATGCGATTACCACCAGTAATTATTGTTTAAATCAAATATCACCTAATTTCTTTCGATATTTTTAACTTTGCAAGCATTCCAGATGATTTAAAAAAAGGCTTCAAAATAAATCAGAAATAATCCAAAACGCGGCGCCTTAAGTTTGCGACAGTCTGCGTTCCTTTGTAGAAAGCCGCTTCTCGTAATAACTTTTTTGTGAATTTATTTTTTGTGGAGTTGTTGTGACAATATGTCTATCTCTTTTTAGCTCTTTTAAGACGAAAGAGTGCAACCAATTTGTTAACAGTTTGACTTAAAATCTGTCGAGAATCCGAGACGCCGCAAAGCCACTCCGCACTCGCCGCTCTTTCCCCTCAACGTTACGCTGATATCGACGTTACAAGAGACCATTCTCAACGGTTTTCATATAATTTTGTGTCCTACGTGACGTGTAGCTCGTCGCTGCGTAAACGCGAGAACGCGGCATTACGTGGAGCTTTCCTTACGTATACAACGATTCGTAAGGAAAGCTAATAAGTGGATAGATTCGCATAAAATTATCAGGTATAAATAATAATAATAATAATAATGTGACGACCCCATCGCCCGCTGGATCTCCAGTGCAATCAGTCACCGCAGGGGCAGCTTGTGGCGAGCTGTTGGTGAGCGGCGTCACCACGGACCCGATCTCCAGGGGGACCACACACACACGCACCTTCACACACACATACACACAGTGACACACCCCCCGCCTCTGGCTTGCCTTAGCCGGCCGGCTCAGAGTGGAGTAGCAAGAGCGGAACACTCGCTCCAGGGTGGAAGTGTATTGCACGTAATGGCGTAATAACGGGGAAACCCACTCTCGGGGCTCACCCCCGTGAAGGTGAAACCGGAGCCGCACCTCTCGACACCCTTAGCTGCTCACACTGTGTTGCGCCCTGGCCGCCAACTGGTGGCTTAATTAGGGAGGCCCACAGGCTGTACAGCCAAAGAGCAGCAAGTCACCATCTGCCTAAATTAAATTGTTGTGAGAGATTTAAAGGTAGATGTCCGTATCTCACTCCATAACCCAGCAATCCGGTCCACTAGCATCCCATCCACATAACCCAAACTTTGTTAATCCCTACCTGGCAATAGTTCGGCAGCTGTGGAGGACTGTCCGTTAGTATATCCCTATGGTACACTAAGGGACAGATCTCCGCAGATGCAGCCATCTCACTTTTTGATTAAAAAGGTACAAAAAGGCCTCTTCATGTTGGCTTTGGCCCCATGAACGCCTCAAAGGACCGGGTCCCAATGGACCCGCGGCTCTGAAAAGCGTACCAACATAATAATAATAATAATAAAGCTTTATTTAATTCCGTACAAATAAATTCTACTGCAATGCCGTACATTACCGTTAATTTCTATTACAATGTTTAACAATTTCCTTTATACAGAAATAGTTATTATTGAAAATTAAAAAAGAAATAATAATTAAATTAAGTAATAAAATTATAATAATTAAAATTCAACAAAACTAATATATTAAAATTATAGAAATTTAAATCTAAACAACAATTTCATTCATGCAGTAAAATAATAAATATAAAATTATCAGGTATATGATGGGTATATTCCACTCTGTTCACCTGTGTGAAAAGAGTAGACTTTTTAGTATCTTCATTTCACCTCGGACTCATTTCACCTAGGTGATATCACCCCGGTGAATTGATTCGACAAAATTGGTGTCATTTGTTCACTTTCGCCTTTATTCACCCAGGTGATAATAGGCCACTTTTTTAGTAAATTTAGTATACTTTTATCACCTACATACAAAATATAAAAAAAAATACTCAAATCAAAGTCAAGTTAATATTTTAATCAGTTTAATGTAAATTATCTTAATAAGCAGTACAAAAGTGATCATCAGGAACACAGAGTGTGTAAAAATTTGTTTAATAATAATCAAAACATTATTTAAAAATAAAAATCAACGTAATTTTTCGAGAAAAAGGCTTACTGAAACAGTCAACATCGAAAACAATATTTAAAAGTACCCACCTAACTAAAACCATTTTTATTACAACTTACCATTCCGAACAAGAAAATACTATATCGCACTAAATAAAATGATTAAATTATTTTATTTTCTTAACTGTAACAATCACTTTTGAATTTCTTATAAGGTTTAATTTACATTAAATCATTAAATATAGTAACAGGGCTTTTCATTTGAGAGATTGTACGCGGGTGATTAAATTCTACTAAATTGATTAAAAAAGTGGCCGTATATCACCTGGGTGAATTAAGTCCAAGGTGAATAAATTACACTAATTTTGTCGAATCAATTCACCTGATGAAATTTTCTGGGTGAAATGAGTCCAAGGTGAAATGAAGATACTAAAAAGTCTACTCTTTTCACCCAGGTGAACAGAGTGGAATATACCATATGATGGGTAGATAAGACAAGCAAAGGACAGAGGATGGCGAAGAAGAGAGCCTTAAACACAGCATTGAGCAGAAAAAGGCTGAAATAATGACGATTAGGTAACTAATAGACTAGGTAGGTTTTCCATACCAAAAGGGGACCGGACAACTTTTTTTTATGCTTCTTTGAAATATCTCGCAGTAAAAGAATTACATCAATAACCAAAAGTATTTCGCAAAATATAGCAAAAAGCAATTCACAAATTTTAAGCGATGTTTGGACGAAACCAAAACGCCCCTAACTAAACGTGCATTCATGACGTCACGCGCAGAAAATGGACTTTCCCAAAAAGTTTGAAATCTAATAAATTTGCTCAGGAGAATAAACTCGTGCTGAAAAATCGCAATTGTGTTTAATTATATGTATTCTAACATAAATTCAATTCTCATACCTTGTCCGGTCCCCTATTCAGATAGGTAATTTAAGCAAACATTTTTAATACTTGTTTCTTTAGCTATACTTCCCATCAGTTTTTTCCAAAGCCGCAATAACAAAATTTGAACTATCTACATTACAACCTACGATGATGTACCTAACTAATATTAAAAAGGTAATAAATTGAAGGTAAAAAATAAATAGGAACAAAAATATCTTATTCAAGATTATTTATTTTCGTATTGTAAAATTACCTACATGAGTAAGTAGGTAGCTATTTACAAGATTATTAAAATATAAATCTAAGAACCATCACATAGGTAATTTCCTAATATAAATGTAAGATATACCTACCTATATATATAATACTAAATAAATTAAACTAGAATACATTTTTCTAATGGAGTTTATTGCATTTGTGATGCATAGATAAGTATAATTTATTATATATAGGTGTAATGACATGTAAAAATATAATCTTGCATAGCAAAATGTCTACTTATAGATTTTTGTATGCAAAATTATAATCATCACAAAAATCATATTGATAAGTAGGTGATAGCCATTTTAGAAGAAAAATTTTCGATTTTTTTCTTGGTATCTACTTATATGGTGAGTTGATAGCTGAGCACTTTTGTTAATTCGCAATTTGAAAATACAAAACAGGAACATAATAATATTTGAGAACAGTGGGCCGAAAAAGGCCACTTTGACAATTCAGAATATTTGAAAATGAATCTTATGAGTATTCGTATAAGGTGCATTCTCAAATATTTAGGAAATGGGAAACGGGTCATATTCTGAATTGTCAAAGTGGCCTTTTTAGACTCCTAGGCCTCCTTGCATGTTGCCCCACATACCCCACCCTGCTGTACCCGCGGCAAGGTGGCAATGCGAATCGGCATTTTCACCTGAAAAAGGAGGCCTCGGAATTTGCAAAATTTCGGCATTTTTGAAGTGTCAATCGTATTTTACGTAAATAAATGGTAGATATTACACATATCTACCATTTATATCACATTTATACATCTATCATTTTTTTGTTATTAAATAAGATATTTCATAATTTAAAAAAAATGTAAAACACACCGCCGACAACATGTAGAAAAAGGCTGATTACAGTATCATCACAGGCAGGACCAATATCATGAAACGTACGCTAATAACTATATCGACATACAAGTATCTCAATTATATAAAAAAAAACACATTCGTATTTGTTCATTCGTTTGTGAGCAGACATACATACACATTGTTAAACTGAGCACATTCCTTGTTTTTGATTCGAAGTAAATAATTTTATTTTATAATAATAATCATTTATTTAATGATTTATTTTAAGTTGCACTTTATCGCACTACCTTACTACTCTCTGTTTAGTGTAATGGTTGACTGGTATAGAATGCCACATGGCGTTAAGTCGAACAAAACACAAATACACAAAGCACAAAGTGCACAAATTAGAATTATTTTTTTTTTACAATTTGTGTAAAAAAAGCAATAAAAAATGTATGTTTTCAAATAAATAAATAATAGGTAGGTACCTATTTAAATGGAGTTTGGAGTATATTGGACGAGACTGTATACCAGGGTTTATTACCAGTACCAGATTCTCATATAAAATACTAGCTTTTGCCCGCGGCTTCGCCCGCGTGAATTTCCCACGGGAACAGTGCTTTTTCCCGGGATAAAAAGTAGCCTATGTGCTATTCCAGGTCATTATCTACCTCTGTACCAAATTTCATCGAAATCCGTCCAGTAGATTGAGTAACAAACATCCTCACAAACTCACAAACTCACATCCAAACTTTCGCATTTATAATATTAGTATGGATTAGAAAGTACTTTCCAGGAGTTTGTAGTGAAAATTTACGGTAACAAGCCATGCTGTAACCATTTTAACAATTGAAAATAAATTAATATTTAACTAAATTAACATAGTATAATTTGTCCATGATTAAAAAAATAATGTCGTTGTTTTATTAAAAAACGCTTTCTTGATATTAAAAAATATATATACTTATACTTAGCTGACATAAGTGACTAGGTATTTAGAAATAAATATATGTTATTTAGAAATATTGTCATCTCTTTCTCTATACAGTGCCAACTGTTCGAATCGAAACTTCCATACGTAAAAAATAAATTAATAGATCTATACAATACAAGTAAATTATTTCATTCCATTCCTGTAAAATCAAAAGGTAACAGGAATGGAAAACTAAGGACTTTAGGAATTCAAAAAATATTGAACAGACATTAAAAAAAGATAATTCGAAATTCATCCATATCGACATTGTCGCCATTCACTACTGAAATAAAAATAAAAAAAGTATGAAGTGTGTGAGTTCACTCATGTTTGACCAAAAAACCTTTCACAAATCATTTTTAAAACTAACATTTAAAAACTGTTGTCTTAAAAAAAAACTTGTTTTAAAAAGTTTTATTTCATGAAGTTTTATTTCACCAAACGACAAAAACATTATTTTACAAATCTACTATAGGCAAAAATTAAATAGATAAATAAATTAACCATTTCTCTCGCCTCGCGCATTTTGGTTATCTTGGTTCGTCCTTCGCTCCTCGCTACCTAGCTTTTGTTCATCATAGCCCGAAAACTAAAGCTCTAATGACAGAATGTAAATAACTTACAGCTCAGATCGCTGGGAGACAAACCTTTTTTTTACTAACGATATTTAACAAATGATGTATTTGCCAAGATATTTTGTCTAACGTTGTTAATTAAAGTTTTGTTAAGTAATTTGTTTGTTAATTGAGGAATGAGTTTGTAGAAGCAGTTATTTACAAACCATTGTTTTAATAAAGATATTTTGTAATATGAGTGTACTAAATATGTGAATTGTGACTTATTCGTACACAAAAATCTAACATCTGACGGGTTGTAAATGTTTTGCGCAAATGATGCCAGAAAGATTTCAATGGTAAAATGTCGCTATGCCACATTGCACAGGAGTCCTCTATGGGCCCGCCACCTGCTGACATTCCTTCTCGTTCTGTGCCGTGCTGGTTGTTACTATTTTACTCTTATTTTGCGCTTGTTGGATCATCGTCGGGCTAAACTAAAAAAATAATTTACCTGCTAAAAAACCTATACTCAGAAATAATACTATTGCTACAGGAAAATGTAATCCACCATATTTTGGGCCACTTACTTTTTAAGGTACGAAAATTTTAATATTCTCAAACCTTTTTAATAGTTTTTAGCCTATGCTAAACTTTTATCACTTTCTTTAAATGAGCCAGAAATATGTACATAACATACTATAAACATAAATGACGATATCAAATGATAAGTACATGTTTTAGACCGAAAGATTTGAGCATTTTTATTAATTCTTAATTTAGTAGCTACAACAAGGTGCAAATGGTATAACAAAATAAAGCCACTAAAATAAACAGTTCAACGACCTGAAGTAAGTATTACTTAAGTACGATAACGTAGAAAAAACAAGGCTATTTAATTCTAACGACGAAGAGTACTATTATTCAATTGTCATTACTAGGCCGTATATTCTGCCTTACTATATATCTATTTATCCAAGTAATGCTACTATACAAATAAATATTTAAGGCTAAATTTAGGGAGTTTACAGACTTGGGTGCAAACTTCATAAAGTGTTGGGTGTAAACTTCATAAAAATGTATACAGTATGGTAAGGTGAATGACATACTGATTGATAAAAAAACGTTGTCGAATATAGATTTTTAGTTCAAGTTTTGTCTGTATACATTTCAATTTGACAAATATTTTAAGGTAGTTATTTTGTATTTCCTTTAAGTATAAATCTTCACTGACTACAAAAACACATCAAAATTGTTCATGGAATTGTTTATACATACAAACATAAACCTTTATGTATTAAGTTGCATGTGACTGTGCAACAAATAAATAATAGTTTTAAAGTTTATCAGTTAAAGTTTTCAAAGTTCTTTTAATTTATTATATGTAATTGAGAATCTATTACAAAATCATTTAATTTTTTCAAATATTTTTAAATAAAAATCAGGGATCTTAAATCCTAAGAACATACACACGTTCTCAACTAGTACTATTTGTTTATTTTAAGTTAATATTCAAAATAGACAAATAAACACAAAATCACACATAAAAGTATTGAGTACGTTCAGTCTAGTGAGCAATTCAATAATAGGTGTAATGTCAAATTAGCTCCCTAAAGCTACGCGTCCATTGGTCTATAACGGGACAAAAATGCTGCCCTTTTTTATAAAATCTATATACATATAAAAAATTCTTCCGTCACTGATCGACTGAGTGACTGACAAACAGCACAGCCAAAACTACTGGGCGTAGGAAGCTGAAATGTGACATGTAGATTCAACAAGGAGTGTAGGGGGGTGAGAAAGGATTTTTTGAAATTCTCACACTCAACCAAGTCCCAGGCACAAGCTAGTAACATAATATAATACTTGTAACTCATATTAATTAAAAAGATCATCTACAAAATATGTGGACATGTAAATGCACCTTAGAAATAATTATTATGACAATTTAAACTACATTTAAATAATAAATCATCTAACTAAATAATAAACTTCATATATTACCTTTAGACTAGCGTAATACTAGAAATAAATAATGTATTCAATTATGAGTCACTATTCGAATATAATTACAACATTATTATTAGTATTTAAATTAACCTAAAAATGTTTTGCTCTTATATTGCAATACGATGCAATGCAGAAGTTTATATAATAAAAATAACCTGCTTTCATAAATGTACAAGACTTTAACACTTCCCATATTTTTATAGCTAAATGGCAAGTGCTATCAGATTTTCAGTCCAAAAAATTAATTCAAAAAATATTTTTACAGACTGAAAATCTAACATTATGATATGACACAAAAATGATGTAGATTTGTCCGTATATATCACAGACATAATATTACCTAGACCCCGCAAGTCTCATCGCCTGCATAGAAAACGAGCGTGTCAATATTTTTTTACCTACTGTGACGTCACATAAGCGATTTAGTGATGGGAACGCTCGCCATCCATGCAAACGATTCAAAGGTGTCGCCGCCGCCGCCCTTTACTTTCCAAATTGATACTGTAAGCAATTTTACAATACCGATATTATAATCGATTATTCGAGTTCATCGACAGAGGAATGAGAAAACGGCAGAGAAATGATAAAACATTAATAACTTGTCTTTTTCTCTACTACTGTGAAGCTAAAAGAAAGGTTAATGATTTTAATCAAGTTGGATAAAAATTACATTATTTGTATGTATGCATGTTTGTTCTGCGATAACTCTCGAACCGTTGATCCGATTTTGATGAAACTTGGAATATACATAGAAATTATTAATAGAATGTTTAAGTTTGTTGTGCATCTAAATAGGTCCAGCCGTTTTTGAGATATTCGATTTTTTATTTAAATTCATATTCTATTTTAATTTTCGCGAGGGTTCCGTCGTTTACCTTTTGAGGTACGGAACCCTAAAAAAAATACATGACACAGAATATCATTCCTCTGTCATTATCATTCCTCTGTTTCCAAATCGATTAGGCTTTTAGAATCGATTAGCTTTTCTGTGCGGTACAGCACTATTTGCCTTTTTTGACAGAAAAATGAGATTAGTGATCGTACCACTAAGCTAAACGACGTGTGAACGTATAGTTCGTTTTAACATTCATTGCGTGTTTTTAAAGATAAGCCCTACAACACTCCTTTTAAAAGCGGCAATGTATTTTAAATCAACAATACACACTCACATACATAGTTTTCTTTGTAAAATCGCCAAATCCGTGCCGGGAACACAAAATAATTGTTTTTTTTAGTTAAAAACAACACCATTTTAAAACAAAATTACTTATCGATGAAAAGAAATGTTTCCTTTACCTCGTCCCTCTTTTTGTGTATTGTTTCTTCAACTCAATACCGCGCAATTAGGCATTTTTTACTTTTTGTAATACGTCTGACTGCGAGAACGTTCGACTGCGGACTGAATGAACGAGCGTTAAATGAAGTTGAATCATCTTCCTTTTTACACGCGAAGTACATACACTTGCGGGGTCTAGGTAATATTATGTCTGTGGTATATATTTACTTATTTTATTTATTTATATTGGAATTAATGTAGTAGATTAATATTCTTGCAAACAAAAAAGTTTTGTTGAATTCCCATAATCTTACCCTATTTAGCTACATTGCTGAATTTATTACCTATTTTTTTTATCTATATACCGGTATCACTGGTAGGTACAAAAAGTTTGGTAAACATTTTGAAATTTTAATTTTCGTATCAATTTATAAATCGAAACTAACTACGTGAATTAGAAGCATGATTTCTAGCAGAGTACTTGTGACAGAATATTAATACAATACCAATTTAAATAACTACTAATACTCATAGTTCCGATACATAAATTAACACCCTGTAACACGTACTTATACTTCGTTAAAGATCACAGGTCTAAGTAGATACCGATTATTTAATTCCACAAAAGAAAACTTGCCCGCGTTTTTAACAGAACAGTATTTTTAACAGGTGTACCAGCTGTACCTCGCAGTTTCGCTTTTTGGAATGTGGTTCCCTTTACGAAATAAGGGTTCCGTTTTTGCCTTTTGAGGTACGGAACCTTAAAACTAAGTAGAATATGCCTCGTTAATCTCCACTGTGTAACACTTGGAATTTGAAATAAGACGTACTCTGATTGGGCGAATTATTCGCATTTTGTTAGCCGCTTATACTTGCTTATGGAATCAAACCTCAATATGGTTGTCAGGTGCTGGTGGATGCCTTAACTTCTTAGGGTTGATGATAGAAGGTTTCTGCGTGCGGGTGTGCCAGACATACACTTTGGTGCAATTCTCGGCGAGTGGCTCGAGTTCTTCTTTAGTAGTGAAGTACTTGAGAATTTCGCTTTCCTGAAATTTAATAATTTTGTAATGTTAATCGGATAAAATAAAATTATTTAAAAAAAATGCTCGGTAGCAAAAAAAAGTCGCTGTCACACGACGCCCGGCAGATGTAAAACACGTGAGCATCGTGGCACGACTGCGTCATGCCATTTGCCGTCGCGGCTTTTGAATCGATTTCACTTTTTTATAGATGTTTTACATCAAAAACAAAATTGACATTGCAATTGGAAAACCTAATCTATAGTTATATTTGAACAATGGACTTCATTACACTAAATATACACACAGGATGAGATAACGTGCCCACAATATTCGAGTGAAAGTGAGATAACATACAGTTTATTTCAAATACCTACCGCATTTAACGGACCTATGACCTATTATATACGCATTGTTGAGTTGTTAAAACATTAGAAGCTTTTTAAGACGAGGTCCAACCTGAGCTGCAAAAAACAAAATTCATATGCGCTTAACCGCGCCGTGTGCGCGTTGCAATAATTTTTTTGCACAACACAATGTTCTACTTTCGTTGGCAGGATCGAACAGATTTTGTACCGATTTAGCAACTATTTCTCAAATATCTTTAAAAATATTAGTCTAAAAACAAAAGTGCTCGTTTAAAATTTTAATATAGTATTTATATTAACTAATTATATAAAAATATATATATTGTCTCGCTGAAAATTTTAAGTTCCATGACATGAAAGCTGAAAGTTTTTCTAAATTTTCGGTGCCTTTATGAATTAATTAAGTCGAAAATATGTATTTTAATTAAAAAGTACACGATTGAAACCTTAATAAACATCATAATCTATATCCTGTATATTTTTCCACTTCGTAATTAAACTCTAATTAGGAAAATTTCTTCATGAAAAATTACAATTTTTTCGAATGTGTGCTACAACATGGCCTTAAGGGCAAATTTCGACTTTGATTCCTCCTTCCTTGACTAAAGGCCCATTAGTGCAAGTTTCTGGCCTGTTGCAAAGAATTAAATTGAAGCAATAATTTACTCGCATGGTCTAAACAGTTGCTTGCAATCATTGAAAGTCAATTGTTTCACTGCAATTTTTGCATACAATTATTGCACTTATTTGTACAAGAAATTTGCACCGTCTAAATGGGCATTTATAAGCTGTTACTATGTAAAGAACAGTACTAATGAAAATCATTTATATACGAACATTGCCATTAGCAGAAAACACTCAAGTTGGTAGTTTACCTGATATCCAGACTGCACTTTCCTAGAGAATTTAGCCTCAGGCTGTTGCAAAAACAGGGTGGAGTTGATCGCGAAGCCTGCCATGTCTATAGGGAAGGGTCGGAAAGGCTTCCACACGGCGTTGAAGCCGGTAATCTTGCCGTTCTGCACTAACGGCATTTCCACCCGCATGCCGCCAACGATGCCCACGGGCCACGTACCCACCTTGTTGATCTTACGCATCTGGAATTAGTAACATTGAAAATTTTATCTCTTATTATCTCAATTTGAAACTAGCCGCACCCCGGGGCTTCGCTCCTGTTGGAATTTCGGGATAAAAGGTACTCTATGTACCCTAGAAACTTATGTAACTAAATCATAAATAGCAATTGCTCCCATGCATTGCCTGATAATAATTAAGTATTCCGAGGGAGAACCTAGTTACCTGTAGCACAGGTCCCCCCAGGGACCTATTTCAGGGACTAGTCTCTCTACAAAGACTACCTACTTACTTGTCAAAAAACCATGTAAACGAGTAATTTGTTGCTTAGTTTTTAGGAAATATTGTAAAGAAAAAATAAAGTATTTATTATTATCATGTTGGTACGCTTTTCAGAGCCACGGGTCCATTGGGATCCGGTCCTTTGAGGCGTTCATGGGGCCCAAGCCAACATGAAGAGGCCTTTTTGTACCTTTATTATTATGTGCTATTCCCAGTATTATTCTACCTACCTGCATATCAAATTTCATCGAAATTCGTCCAGTAGATCATATCACATTCACATTCAATTTAGCATTTATTTATTTAGTAGAATTGTATTTTTTTTTAAATCCACTTTTCACCTTTAGGCATGCGTTCTCAGCTTCCGTGGATGTGTATAAAAGTACACTATGCTAACCGCAAACTCCATGAAATTCAACTAGCGTGTTTGAGTAACAAGATCAAGTATTTGAGCGGTTATGATTCTAGACTAGACATACCTAATAGAAAATAACAATGAACATATTAACATAAAACGAATTCCAAATAAACACATACGGGTTTCCCTATCACAAGTAAATTGCGTGTCAAGGTTACACATACCCAGAGAGAAAAAAATCACTACCTACAACAACGACACGAGATAAATAAATGTCAAGAGTCAAGGGTTTTTTTTCACAAAATTGTTTGCATGCATTGCAGCCGGTAGAATGTACGATTCTTATTAATTATTGTTACTGGGTTGAAAAAAAACAATAGATACTATTGAAAGTTTCTTCGTTGCTAACTCTTCCTTGCGATACATGTTGACATAGCAATGAAATAAAAAAAAACATTCAGTCATAGGCGAAAGTGGCAAAAAACAAGTAGTATGTTTATGCAAGTGCATACTTTTTTTATAACCCCTGGCGGCAAATGAGCAAGCGGGTTACCTGATGGTAAGCGACCACCGCTGCCCATGGACAACTGCAACACCAGAGGTATTGCAAGAGTATTGCCGGCCTGTCAAGAAGACGTAGACTCTTTTTTTGAAGGTTCCAATGTAATACTGGTAATACTAAGTATATAGTTCGCTTTAGGCCAACCACAAACCAGGCCCTGGATTCTACAACATACAAACGTAGATGTCGTGCCTCAGTTGTGTCTCAACAGCCATAGAAATCGTAATTAAACGAGATATTGTCACTTTATTTCAATTTATCTGGCTCTTGAGACACGACATCGACGTTTGTCATTAGTGGAATCGGCCCCCAGGAATCCGGCGACACCGACAGAGAAAGAGTATGTACGAAATACGACCAATGGTATGTTTATGTTTTTATTACTTTTTATATCGCCGAGTAACGTTATGAATCATTTATGTTGACAAACAATACAAACATTTCGCAAGAATTCAATACAAAAATTGTTTTAATATTAAGAATGTAAACTTACCTCTCTTTCTGTAAATAAAAATAAGATATCTAGTCACATATTTTTGTAAATTATTTTGATTTTATCCGATAAAATAATAAGTATAAGTTCGAGACATTATATAGTATTTTTTTTATGGTTAAATATTTGTGCCATGTAATAGCATAGGGTTGGATTATTGTGCTATATATCCCAATTCCCAATACAATCGATACGATCGAAAGTATTGCATTAACTCAATAGTATCGATTGTGTAGAACTATTAGTACTATTGATAGTATCAATGCAACAATACTGAAACAGATTCTTCAGCTTTATTATATTAGTAGAGATGTTCTAGTTTCTCCCTGCTCTCATCAAGTCAGACTATACCTATAGATTAACAATAGTTTCAAATTATAATAATAATACATTGTCATTCAATTTACATTATGCAAAAATTTTAACTACAATTACAGCACACCAGGAAGTCGATTTTGCAAACTTTAAACGATTATGACTTAAGACCAGGTCCAACCTGAGCTGCAAAAAACAAAATTCATATGCGCTTAACCGCGCCGTGTGCGCGTTGCAATAAGAAGAAGTTTTTTGCACAACACAATGTTCTACTTTCGTTGGCAGGATCGAACAGATTTTGTACCGATTTAGCAACTCTTTCTCAAATATCATTAAAAATTTTAGTTTTAAAACAAAAGTGCTCGATTAAGACTTTAATAATTAATTATATAAAAATATATATAAGGTGGACTCAAATTAACTACAAATATTTTCAGGGCTGGCTCCAGGGGGCTAAATAAACGTATTGGAGATACAATTTAAAAAATCGATACGCTAGTTTTTTTTTTGTTTTTTCAAACAAAAAAAATATTATTAAATGATGACATTTAGTATCATACTGTAGTTAAATGTGTAGACTTCATACCTCTTTAAGCTCCTCTCACCAATTAATAGTTGAATGAAATTGATTTGCTGTATTCTTCTTTATTTATGAAAAGTGCGTGAAAGACAGAGATGTCAAGCGATTTATTATACGTAAACGACAGCGACCGACCGGTGGGCGGGGCGGCTTTTGTTTGTGTGTGTCATTTTAATTGTCATTTTACGCAAAGCTGTGTACAGGATGTTATAATGTTACGGTTTTCAAAAAACATAAACGTTAATTTTTCTCGAAAACTAGCGTGTAGAAAATTAAAAAAACCACCGATATACTTTCTAAATAATATCAGTAATTAGCCCTGAAAATATTTGTAGTTAATTTGTGTCCACCTTATATATGTTATCGCTGAAAATTTTAAGTTTCATGACTGGAAAGCTGAAATATTTTCTAAATTTTCGATGCCTTTATGAAGTAATTAAGCCGAAAATATGTATTTTTATTAAAAAGTTCACGATTGAAACCTTAAAAGAGATCATAATCTGTATCCTGTATTATTTTTCCATTTCGTAAATAAACTCTAATTAGGTAAATTTCTTCATGAAAAATTACAATTACAATTTCGAATGTGGGGTTGGACCTGGCCTTAAATGTTATTATAGCAGAATAGACATTGACGTAAAATTATTGTTAATCTATGTATAAACATACAGGTGGTACATATAAAGTCCATTTTTTCATAATTGTCCTATTATGTGAACAATCTTACCATGTCTTTTTATGATTTTACAACAGTATAAATTAAAATAGACTTTTTGGAAAATTACTTTCGTGGTTAATAAATGTTTTTTTTTATAAAATTTTTAGGTTTGAACTAGTATTTCATGTATTCTCAACAAAAAGTACTGTAAAGATTGTTTACATAATAGGACAATTAAGAAAAAATGGAGTTTACATACTTCCATACTACTATACTAATATAATATATTATGAAAGTGTGTTTGTCTTTCTTTCACGCCAAAACGTGAAATGAATTGATGTGATTTTTTTATGTGGAGATAGCTGGCAGCTGGAGAGTGATAGGTTTGCCACGGGCGGAGCCGCGAGCAACAGCCACTAATATGAAATATATAAAAGGATATAAAACACTCTTTTCGCAAGCTTCTAATACATTATTAAACATCTGTTTTGCTTTTTTAATTTCAATTTATATTTTATAACTTAAATACTGTAATTGGATACGAACTAAGTACCGTTGTATTTAAATAAACAAAAAATAAATTACCTCGTCGAATATTTTCAGAGCGTAAGTGTTGTCGTCATCCATGAAGTAGACGACACCACGTGGGTCGTCTATCTTCTTCAGATGCTCTCGAAGCCATTCCAGTGCTAGGTTTCGTTGTTCTACGCCGCTAGCCTGTGCAAACAAACATTTATTATAGACTACTTTCACTGGTATTTTTTTGATGAACAGTTATTTGTATCTAACTAAAAATTGCAACTATTAGTACTATTACAAAAGAAGCCAAAATACATAATGAATAATAGACGCTTGGTGGGAATTGAAGGATAAAAAGTACTCTATATGCTATTCTCGGTATTTTTCTACCCGTATACCACATTTCATCGAAATCTGTCCAGTAGATTTTGCGTGATTGAGTAACATCCTCACAAACTCACGTCCAAACTATAGCATTAATAATATAAGTAGGATATACGGATAATTCACACAGATTGATCTAGAATCCAGAAATGGGATACTACCTCAACGATACTATATTTTATAACCAATACTTACATAATAATATAAGTATATATAAATATCAATCTGAAATGGAAGGTCAATTTAAAAAGATAATTTTCTATGTTGACCCGACCAGGGATAGAACCTAGGACCTCTGGTGTGACAGCTGACATTATAATAATGGAGGCCACAGGAGGTCGTCAAAATGTATAGAAGATATAGAATAAAATGTGTATATTATATTTTTGTTATTAATATTTTTATAAATACCCAATTTTTTTGTAAACCCACTCCCCGTCCCACTGCTGGGCAAAGCTCATTTCAATCCAAATTTCCCTATTCAAGGCAAAATCAAACCACTTGTTCTTAAAATAATCTGCTGATTTTAGTTGAAATTTGGTACTCTTCTGGTAGAATAAAACCTATGTTATGTTAGCACATATGGTACTTTTCATCCCTAAATAAAAGTTATCTGAAATACAAGCTGTGTTGTATTTAATTAAAGAATTTGCATTTCAAAAAACCCACATACGTAAGCCATGAAAATATCACTATTTTTGTGCATAACAAACCAACTTTTGTAAAGAATGTAAGTAAAATCATAGTGTTATTAAAACTCCACACAACAATGTTACAATTTTAACGTTTTTTAGGCATTAGTGCAACACTTAGAAATATATTTCATCTTCAAGTATTATTACATTATTGAGCAAATCAACCTATTGCAAGATACACAAGAACAGAAATGTTATCATGAATTAGAGATACCAGCAGTTAATAAATAAATCAATATAAGTATAGGGACAAATTACACAGATTGAACAAGCTTACAAGCCTCAATGTAAGTCTTCCTGGAGTTATAGGATATTATTTCATAGTAGACACAAATAAAAAAAAAACCATGACCTAGGCCAATCTGAAAAAGATTATTTTCCATCTTTTAATAATACACAATGAGCTTGTAAAAAGATAAAGCCTTTTTCTTAAACCCAATGAGTATTATTAATAAAATAAATTGCCTAAGCATGAATTACTATCCAAAATTTCTTCATGTTTACTTGTTTTTGTAGACTTTATGACTAAATATATTATTTACCTACAGAATTATACCACTGCATTTAATATTCTCGATTTGATTTATGTAGGCAATCAAATAGTTTTGGCTTAGCCTATAATGCTAGTCCTAAAACTGATAAATAGCAGCATCTAATTTGAAGTTGGCAGAAATTATTGACATCAACTAGTCTTGCTACAAAATACTGTCTAAAGATAAACACTTGCTTTGCTAGATACATTACCTACTAAGAATTATAATAATAGCCTTTATTCGAACTTTTAACTTTACAATAAATCAAAAAACACTTTAATTTTCTATGTTATTTTTTTGTCCGTTTGTCCATTGACAAAGACATTGGTACATTGTCAATGTACCAAGAATGACAAGATACTAAACTAGAAAATGTCAACCAAGCACTTTAGACAATGTTTCGTAGCAAGACAGCTATGTGTAGCAAACAATTTACTCTCACTATTCAAAAGTGCCTGATTTAATACTAATAAATTGCCTTCGACTTGATATTAATTCATGCAAGAGAAGAATGTTATATATGCCAAGAAAATTGAAATATCACACAAGAATGTGTTAATTACTACCAAGAATCATATTAAAATTGTATTTGTCCAACATACACAGTACCAAGTAGAGTTGATTTTGTAGGTCTTGAATAAACAGATATTGATATCCAGAACCTGAAATATGATTGCCAATGCAGGTAATTTTAGGCATGGAGTAAATGATTACTGCTAGATATAAAACTACTGTTCTGTAGTATAATTTCTCCTAAGAATTTCACTATTATTATACAATTCCCATTTATTTTTCAAAGGTCAAACACAATAAAAAAATACACCCCGTATTTCTTGCCTGCTTGATTCTTGGCAGCCGTGGCATGTTGTCTATCTTCAAACATTGCATCCAAAATCCTATTAGGAGATTCATATTACAAACACAGTGGTTCTTTTAGTAGTATTTAGTGAAGCTCCTTATACTAATAAAAGAACGACTGTAAAATACTAATGAGATTAATGAGTTGGGAATGGCGAGGCAATTTCAGCAGATAAAATGAAAAAGCGGCTAAAATAATAATTATAGATCCCAATTGATGGCAATTCAGGCTTCTATAAAGAATAAAAACTTGAGCTGCACTGGTTCTAAACAAATAGGGGAGGCAAATGCACAGTAGTAGGACCTACAAGCTAATTATAAAATAATAATTGAAATATCTTACCGTTGAATGTTTTGAGGCGTGAGTCTTTACATTTAAATGTGTGTAATTAAGTCCAGACTCATTCAGAAAATCTCTCACCAGGCCAGTCTTTGTTTCAGAGTCTTCCACAACAATCCAGTGGAAATTTTTAACAAGCATCAAGGTTTGGGATAACCTGACAAAATTTAAATAGTAATTAAAGATTTTTTTATTTAACCTATGTTGTCCGACTGCTTGACCCTTGTCATGAAGTGGGACAACAAAGGTTAAATTAAATGTGAAAAATTGTCTTGAATAATAGTAAAAAAAAACACACAAAAATTTATTTGATTTATAGTTAAGAACTTACTGGACAGTACAGTACCTTTATTTGTCTGAAATCTAATCTATGTTAGATTAGATTTCAGACAAATAAAGGTACTGGTGAAACTAGTTCTGTAGAATACAGGGACTTAAATGTATCTATTTAATACTTTCTTCTAAAAAATAAATATTTAGAAGCTCTGTAATCAATACTTAGAGCTTCATAGAAACTCTGTATTTATTTTTGTAATTACTATCAGATATGAATATAATAAAAGTTGTACAACATTGTAAAATTTGTACTTGAAAACACCACATTCATTACCTACTAGGTAATAAGTATGCCAAGAATCATTGCCAAATCTTAAAGCCACACAAATAAAGAAAATTAATCGATGCTACCTACCAAGGGCAACTTTATCACGACAAGCATACCTGGTGAGATCAGCTTTTTGAGCTAATCTGGTGTAGGTCGGCGTAATCCCATAGATTATGGGAAGGTAAGAAGACACCTGGATCTCGGTCGACAGGCATTGGAAAGCAGGTTTGGAATTGAAGAAAAACAGAAGTACAAAAATCAAAACCCCGATTGCTAAATATTGCTTCTTGATTTTACCAAAAGGCATTTTATTGTCACAATACAATTTGAAAATTCAGTAACTTTTTTTGCACATCACACACGCAGACGTTCACTGCTACTGGTACAATGAATACATAATTATAAAGTATTTTAGTTTCATGTAAAAGAGCCAATATTATACGATACAATACGAAATACGAGTGAGTAAATTTTATCGATGCCTGTGCCACAATGTCCACAGGCCACAGGCACACAAATGTAGTTGACGTTTAGTGAGTGAGTGATGAAGTGATACTCTTTGGTTGACGTATGCCGTATGGATGACATTGACAGGTAAATTTCTTTAGTGATGTACCCTATGAAAGATGCACAGATTTTTTGTAACAAATATATTTTTTAATTTAAGTATCAACTTACTCTATGTACTCCTTATATTTAGAAAAAAAATCTGCGGTTTCTTATGTGGAATCCTTATTTTTAAATAATTAAATCTGAATATAATTGATAAGAAACTTAAAGATTATGAAATGAGTTACATAACTATACTTAATTAAAAATTTAAATATACATAATAATAAACGCCAATAATATCAATATGTTTCCAACAGTGATCCACCATCCATTCTATTAAGTAATGATTTAAATTGGCATATTTGATGCAAACAGAACATATTTTTTGTAATGACTTATTTATTTATTAAAGTATCATAATGATATTATAAAAGATCAACAATGAACTTAAAATTAATCATAAGCCAGAGAGTATTTTGCAGATAATCATTACGTCACTTTTGTGTCAGTACCACCTTAAAAATATCTTATATTTATTGCACCGGTATAATTCCCATCAACAATCGCGCGCGCCGGATGAGACCCGCCCGACCCCCGCTCACGAAGAGAAAAATTTATTTTCGAAGTTGATGGACAACACATTTCAGGTGTGCCATATTTTTTGAAAATCGCCCGTTTGCGTAAATTATTACTGGATAAAAAATTCACAGATCTCGTGCTCTACATGACTTGAAAGGGCATTGAAAATGAATCTTTATATCATGTTTGTAATATATTTTTATTTCCCATTACCGTACAATTTCTCACAAATATGCAACCATTTTATCCGAAAAAAGTGTTATAATCTAAAGTGTTCCTTGGTTTAATACCGAGGTGCTTTTTTCATTTTTGAAATTCTTCCCCGTTCTCCAGATATCGGGAATTTTCTGTGAAAACACAATCGGTTTTATCGATTTCCAAAAAAGTTTTTGACTGTTCAATAATACTTTTTACATCTTATTAAAGCCCTACAAATTCCGCGTCTTTTGAGCCCTCATACGTCCTTGTGGCCCTAAACCTCATGGTATCATGGGCGAGTCGCACTTTCAGCGAAAATGGGGGAACTAACGAAAAAACATTTTCGATGTTAAAATTGCTGTTTTGAATATCTAATGAAAATGGTTAAGCCATAATCGTGTGAATCCATCGCTGTCAGAGCGCTGACTGAAGCTGATCAGACTGAAGAAATGTTTACACTGTCAGTCTGGCATCAGTATTACGTATTACCAGACTGATGAAAATTATTAAAATATTTAAAAATCCGTCATTCCGGGGCATCAGTCCATCAGTCAGTAGGTTAGACGCTCAGTCACAGAATTAATATAAGTACTACGTACAGAAAGGAAGCTCCCTGCCTCTCCCGCAATATGGCGTACCCCGCACTTCTACCCCGCTCGTTTGAATCGAGGGACACTATGAAACGGGGTTAGCAGCTGCGACTGCGAAGCGAATCTCAAGCTACTGTTACGTTTCGCTTTTATAGATAGAGAGAAACGTCGTTTCATTGAAATTAATTATGGTAAGGTACTGCGCAGTTAACCTTTGTTTATCTAGTAGAAACCAAGAAGGACGTTTTTATAAATTTCCGAAGGTTGAATACAGGTAAGTAAAGTAATTAAAAATATTTCACATCATTAGATATTCATTTTTTCGTTATATGCCATTTTGTGGGTAAATGGGAGCAACATATGAGAATTAAATTTTATTTTTATGTCTTTGTCCTCGGCTTATCATCCTAATCTGCCTTTCTGAATAAATGTCGAGTAAAGTTATTATCCAGTAAGACACTGATATCAAACAGCATGGCTGACATAATGGAACGAACGGAGTTGTCACTTTCAACATACAACATTGTCGCAGCGTCTTTTTGTACAATATATTTTTATAAGTTTTCTATGCTTGTATTGTATATTTGTTAAAAGGAAGCTCAATAAATGTTTATATAATGTAAACTTAAGTTTTATTTTAAGCCTCTCTCTCCCTGATTACATAATCTATAATCTTCTATATATATAAAAGAACAAGGGTGATTGGTAAATCAACGCCCAGCCTAAACCATAAAAGCTATTAACTTGAAATTTGGACCGAAGTTTTATGTTAATACGTAGTGCTCAGATAAGAAAGGATTTTTCAAAATTAGACCCCTAAGGGGGTTAAAATTGAGGGCAAAGATTGTATGAAAAAAAATTAAAATCTTCACTGATTTACTTGAAACTTGGCAAGAATGCTTCTCAATAAAAATAACCAATGGCGTGTTTCAGCGTTTTTTGAAATTCAACCTCTAAAGGGGTAAAAAAGGGGAGGTAAACTTATTTATCATCACAAAACCGAAACTATAAAAGCTATAAACGTGAAATTTGGTTAGTGTCTTCATTATACAATATACTGCCCACATAAGAAAAGGTTGTTCACAATTTCAACCCTTACAGTCCAAAAAAAGGGGTGAATTTGCGTACCTTTAGACAAATCCCATTTGAAATTTCGCCAGTCATAAGCAATGTTCGTTGGCCTATCGGTAAAGGCCGCGGATTATTTTTTTTAAGTACAGGGTTCGAATCCTGCCAGATGTGACTTTTTTTTTCCAATTTTTTTTTCGTTTTGTATTAGTTTTTTAGAATTCTATATTTTTTTAAATATTTTAGTAAAGAAATATTTCAAGAAAGTAGCTGGAAGTAGCTGGATCGAATCCTGCCACTAACAATAATTTTCTGTTTTCGTTTTTTATTTGTTTTCTAGAATTATTTTCTTACTTTTTTTTTAATTTTGAAAAGAAATGAATAAATTCATTTGCAAATTTATTTCCGCTCATTTACTGATTGTGCCAAGAAAAATATCCAATAGATGGCGTTGATAAAATGAGAAATGTAAGCTGAAATTATTTCTCAATATTTTCAATAGATGGCGCTGCGCCATTTTGGTGATTTCTACTTCGCGCTTATTTAACAGCATAAAGGGGTCGTGGGTATAATAATAAAACAGTAAAGATATTTTGTCTGTACAGTACATTTAGTTTTAATTATTAATTTATAAATTTGACATTTAATATATATACTCAATGTATATTCGTCCACATATACAGTTATTTAATTGTAAGATATATGTTGTAAAGTGACGTCTTTGGAGAAAATGCAGCAGTGGAGTTTATTGCGCCGCCTCTTCTCTTCTCCACTTGCGCTTTGGAGGCGGTGGTAAACTTAGCTTTAAGTAATTTTATGACGTCAACTAACTAAAAAATAAGAAAGTGACGATTTATAAGTGCTATTTTTAAGCCAATATAAATAAAAATAATTGACTTTGACTTTGACTTTAGTATTTTTGACTGAAATGGATAGAGGGACACTTAAAAAGAATAACAGAAAGCAAAAACATTTTTTTGGAATTTTTTGTCTGTCTGTCTGTCTGTCTGTCCGTCTGTATATGTATGTACGCGTTTCACGCAATATCTGCTGGACGGATTTGAATGAAACTTTTTTTGTTGTATAGCTATTAAGCCTGGGCAACATATAGGCTATAAGTGATTTTGAAAACTGGAACACCTGATGAAGAACCTTAACAGAACAGCTAAACTATAAGAAATATGGAAATGGTACCTTTGGAAAAGTTTATCAATCTGACGAGCATTTTTTGTTGACGTATAAAAATCGAAGATCAGGATCATCTGATGAAGAATTCCAAGGGACCAGCTACACTATTACATATATGGAAATGGCGCCTTAGCAAAAGTCGTTTAACCTGATGAGCATTTTCTGCTGACGTATAAAAATTTAAGTTTATGCAACATCTGATGAAGAACTCCAAGAGACCAGCTACTCTATAAAAAATGGAAATGGGGCCTTAGCAAAAGTCGTTCAACCTGATGAGCATTTTCAACTGACGTATATTTATACGTACGTACGTTTATTTATTTCTGGGTAAGCTCGCTTCATCGTAGACCTCATCTCTGTCCTCGGGCAAGATTGTGGTCAAGAGCAAACCCATATTTAATAAAAAAATAAATAAAAAATAAATAAAAAAAAATACGTCAGTAGAAACACGAAGACAGGACACGGGATAGGATAAAGAGGGACTCGGGGTGGGAGTGGTGGTACACGGGAAATTGTAGATAACGAGCAGACGAAGATCGTTTATTGAATGAAATATCACTTTTGATTCATTTTAACACCGCGACTGTACTACGAGTACCTAATATATTCCCGCGGGACACGGGATAACCAAATAGCTGAAATTTTGAGTACTGGAGTTTAGGTTACTACAGTTTGGAATACAAAAAGATTTTTCATCTAAGGAAACTCACGCGGGCGAAGCCGCGGGCAGCAGCTAGTCGTACATATTTTAGAATTCTTCGGCGACCCTAGTTGTTTAACGCATAGGTACATTGACGCGTTCACGGATGTACAGTTTCATTTGTAGTAGTAGTAGTAGGTATAAGGTATATTTGACGCCGCGTTTCTATGAAGCTCCCGCCCTTTGGCTCAGTCTGGCATCAGTATGACAAGACTGATGGACCAGACTGATACCAGATTGAGCGTGTAACATCCGTTTTAGGTAGAGGAAAAAAGAAAGTCAGCACTCTTGTACGTAAACTCCAGTATCATGTAAACAATCTTCACAGTACTCCTTATTGAATTTTGTTGAAAATAAATCAAATATTAGATCAAACCTGAACATTCCAAAGTAAAACATTTATTAACCACGAAAGTAATTTACTAAAAAGTCTAATATTGTTGTAAAATCATAAAAAGACATGGTAAGAAAGAAAGAAAGAAAGAAAATTCTTTATTCGGCACAAAGAAAAAAAAACACATACAATTATTCTTATACTATTCTTAATCTATAAAATTAAGGTTACGATTAGAACACTGCCGAAAAGGTTACAGCTCAGCTTTATGTTGCAGCATAAGCCACAACGCTGGTTTTCAGCTGTAACCAACAATGTAAAAAATAAAAAATATACTTATGAAAATAATAAAAAGGTAATAAAATAAAAATAAAAAATTGAGCTGTAGATAGGTGGTGTGGGCAGTAGTTTTTGTAATATTTTTGAAAGTTGAAGATCCTCAAGCATCTTATTAGAAGTTTATACCAAAAAAAGAAGTGAGTGGTACATGATAGGACTGGTAAGAATAAATTGAGTTCTTACTAAGGTACGTAAACACAGGTCTCCCCATGGGTCTCCCTGGTAGGATTCCGAATTTAGACATAATTATGTCGTAATTGAGTAAATCGATAAGATTTACTCGATTACCGATTTGACATGATTCTCGTGACATGCCTAAAAATGAAAAGTCAATGAAATTCAACCTATTTTTTTTATTTGTTTACAACGACATCTCTTGAAAATGATATAAAATATTCAACATACAATAAAAAATATACTTTCTGGGCGCTCGTGCTGAAATTTTTTATCGGACTTTCTGATCAGAACAGATGGCGCTAAATATAGTAGATTGCTTTACTAGGGTCGGATGACATCAATAGCATAGCATACGAGGTGTTTAGGCTATAATCCGAGTATGAATTGACTTCATTCACCCGTAGTAAGTAAAAGAAAGTAAATAAAAAAAACACTCGGCTTTAGTCAGTAAAACCGAGACTAGAATTTCGATACAAGTAGATAATGAAATAACTATCCGTATTCTTTTTTAAATTTTGAACATGGTGGCCTGAAGCAAGTCATCACCGCCGCTTCCACATTCTAGGTTTTTTTTAAATTCGCAATGGTTGATTAGACAATCACAATATCCATGTATTAATTTTAGTCGACAATACACTTAATTCATTTATTACAATTTAGTATAATAACTAAGTATATAACAAATTTATATTTATAATTAATATTTTTTATTTACATACCTACCTACGAGTAACTAAGAAAAATATGGACAAAACTAAGAAAATTTCAATCAATTTAATGCTGTTCAATTCTACCATTGGCAATTATACCTACATGTAGTATCTAAAGACATAGAAAAAAAAGAAATGTTTTTCATCGAAGTTCTTTTGAGTTTTTTTCATACTCTGGCTTTCTTTCTTTCTTCTTTTGACATTTTTTTCATATTAGCCATAGATATAGATGACAGCAGCCGATTCCTAAAAAAAATATTGTATTCTGTTTTTAAAATTCATTTCCTCCCTAGGGTAAAAATGAATTTATTCTAAATCGAGTTGGGGGCGAAACACATTGTTTGTATGTATGTATGTATGTATGTATGTATGTATGTATGTATGTATGTATGTATGTATGTATGTTTGTACCGCGATAACTGCCGAACCGATGGTCCGATTATGATGAAATTTGGTAGGCATGTAGGAAATATCAATAGAATTTTCAAGTTCGTTGGGCATCAAAATCGGTTCAGTAGTTTTTGAAATATTAATAAAAACGTCCGCGATTATCTAGCAAACGAAAACATAGCGTGTTCTAACTTTGGATAACGCCATCTAGATTTTATTTAGGGAACTGAATTATGTTAGAAAAGTCGAAATCAGAGTATATCAATAAAAACGCGAGTAATAATCGCGAGGTCTAAGTTCGCGGCGAACTACTAGTAAAAAAAATTCTCTCCCGCGTGAGGGAAGAAGCATTTTCAACCCAATACTAGGATCAGAAATACACTTCTTTCCGAGTATGAGAAATGAAAAAATGTTTTAACCTGGTGAGGAAACATTGATACATACCTAGGCAACCTAGGTACTAAAAACATTTAAAAATTGACTAATTGACGATAAAAGTGTTGATTAAAGATAAAAGTAGGCATATCTTTGTCTTCTTTATCCGTGCCTTATCCCTAATATTCCCCACTAAGCATCTAAATTGCTGTAACTAAAAGACAAACTAGGTAGGTACCTACCTACAAAACCACAGAAAGGTATTCCTAGATACCTACCTATCTAGGAAGGTATGTACCTAGGTAGGTAAGTATTTAATTTAAAAAACCAACTTGTTTTTGCATTTCGATCCGTAGACATGTTCACTACAGATTCATACTGCATCAAACCCAAAATTAAGTTTGTAGGTATACATACCTTAATTCATTATTTTTAGGTATTTTACAATTTTTAAATTTGCTGTGCCTACAAATACTGTTAGACTTTTTCTTGGCAAATTTAATGATTTAAGGTCAACAGGAAGTACCACATAGGTTTTCATTTCCGTCTAAAATTGAAAAATGTATCGCTTATAAGGTACAGACCTGTCTACTTATTGTAGAGAGAGTTTTCACCTATATTTCACTCCCTGGATGGAATTTTAAATTCCTTTCTTATGTATGTAGTGCTCACTTTATGCTATAAAAAACCTCTATAACATTTCAAGTTTCTATATTTAACGGTTGCATCTCTGTGTTGAAATACTAGCCAAGTTTATTTTGGTACTACCTACCTGCTTTTAAATAATGAATATTCGGCCATTAGAGCGTTCATGCGATTGGTGGTTAAAAATATGAAGTGCATCGAACAAAATCAATATTGTCGCATCTATAGGAATGGCAGTGGCGTAGCAAAGTGCTACGGTGCTACGAAGCAGGGCTACGGCTACGAATTTGCTACGGTTTTCTATAGCAGCGTTATAATATATTTCTTGTTTTCAATTTATCTTGTACATTTCAGTAGTAAATATTGAACCCTTACCATGGTATGTGTGATAAACCAATATTTAAATGAATTAGTCCATCATATTATTCCACTTCTACTCTACTTAATAATCGTACTTCCATACTGCCACCGAATAATTCCTCTAGCTATGTTGCTTACCCAGCCACGGACAGTGAAAAACAATCGCAAGCGGTGTATCCAATGATCGGTGGAATTCCTCAATCTCTGGTGCTAGGTACTATCACGGCTAGGATTGATTAACATTCTCATTACACTATACTAATGCGGTATGCATCCATGTTTCTAACTAATTACCTATTAATAATATGCTTTAATTAAACATCACAAAGGTGGTATCAATAACAGTAATTAGGTACTAATGTATTATATAATCGGTGTTTAGGTACAGTTAGTTAGGTACAGTCAGTTAGGTACAGTTTACCCTATACGGATCTCGGGGAATTGGGTGAAATGGTCCAAGCATAAGTGGACTGATCACCCGTCTGGTGCTTGCGCTGGCGTCCCCATATAGTAAATAATAAAATAATAGGTACAGTCAGTTGCAGAAATACCCTCTTTTTTAAGGGTTTTGAAATTAAACGGTTTGATCGGTCCCTATAGAGGTTATACATATTTTATTCCAATGCAATTTATATCAGGCACCGAAAAAAAAAGTGTCTAGAGGTACCTAGTATGCCAAATAGAAATTTGGCTTATATTCTATGTTTGGTGTGGTCTGTAGTGTCGTTTTTATAAATCAATTTATACAATGTGTCCCGTCATCAGTGTCGGAGCCTTTAATGGTATGTTATATGGCATTTTTTATGAACAAATCACCACTCATAACTTTTTTTTCTTTTACTGTAGTAAAATGACAGCCTTTTTGTTTTTTTCAGGCTCTTGTATTAATTCAATCGTAACTACTCGTGGAAAAGTGCTATCGACATAAAATAGCTCTCATTTAAAAGCCAATCATGTAGACAACAATAAAATAATAAAGATGTTTCAATATGAAGGACAAAAAAAAGAAAAACGTAAAAGCAAAAATAATTTTTTTTGTATCTTTTAGAATTATTAGCTTCTTGTGAATGAACTAACCCATTAAACTGTTTATTTTTAAAAGAAAGTTAAAAAAGAAAAAAATAATAAAAAAGTTTTGAGTGGTGATTTGTTCATGAAAAATGCCATAAACATACCATTAAAGGCTCCGACACTGATGACGGGACACATTGTATATGAATATGGCATAATACTGCTCATATCTTAGAGCATTTAACCAGCAGGAGACGATGCGAGTGCAAATTTCTATGCAAAAAAAAGTCTGCTACTTCCGGCGGGGACGCGCTTACTGCAAACCACTAGTTTTAAAACTTCGCATACGAGCGTATGAGCAGGATCATATGAAATTTCGCAGAGGGATGTTTGGCCTCTCCCGCTCACATAAAGGGAAAGTTATATTATAAACAATGTGTACCACGCAGTTTCGATCCCGGCGTAATTAGATACGGGATTCCGGATAGCCTTAAGCATAAATCATATTTTTTTTAAATCGGACTGGTTCCAAAGATTATCGCGTTGAATCAAACTTCACTTTTATAGTTTGAGATATAATTGAGAGAATATAAGCTTAAACTTAATTAAATTCGTTTATCACGAGACGATACTTTAATTAAATTAAAAACCCTCTTTGTTAAAGAGCTTAATAGATTTTTCTAGAATTCGTCTTTCATTTCACTTAGGTCTACCTCCCACACGCGAACCTTTGACCCTGTGACATCGCTGCAGTGTGTACGAACCCTTATTCTACTCTATGTACTTAGCGTATATTTATAATTCATTCAAAGGCTACACGTATAACCTCGGCCTGAGGTCCGGCCCTTTTTAAAAATAGGACCAGGGGTGTAGACATACTTAAAACGCGTGAATGGCAATTTTTCATAAAACGTGCAATATAATATGTAATACATAGGTACATATTTTATACCTTTAAGTAAAATCTGTCGATTCAAAAGTGAGAAAGTCTATAACTTCACTATAAGGTATACTACTACACTATAAGGTATACCCTATCTATACGCTGAATTTTCATTGGTTTTCTATACGCAATCCAAATTTGTGTACGACGTAAAACAAAGTTACAAAAACGATTTTCGTTCGAGACCCCTTAGTAACGCCCAACTGTTCATAGTGCCGCGTGACCCGATGAACACGAATACAACTAGTTTTTGCATTCGAGTTTAGTCAACATTTTTTGTTTCTCAAAGATTTATTTTGACTAGCTAATTGTGTCTTATTTAACGGTTCTTATGAAGTTAAACTTTCACAATTATAATTATACGAGTGGTATACAATATAATTAGGCAAATAGTTCAATAGGTACCTACTCAGGAGACAATGTTTAAAAAACTTTATAGAGTTAATTTAGCCTTTTGTATGCATCAAATTATTTTTACCGATGGAAAAACTCAGTTAAAGTTCAAACTCACATTTATCTAAGTTCTCTTAGTTCTTCTGGATTGTTTTCCTAACTAAGATAGCTTCCTAAGTGCTGCAATTAGTACAATAATTATGCAACTTCGCTTGCTTTTTATGTAAAATCGTTAAAGTTGTTAGCCCGCTGCCATGATTACCTATGTAAAACATCTAACATTTAGTAGAGATTTTCGGGAAATGTGAATGAATAACAGCGTGAATTCTAACAAAAAAAAGTAGTGTTTCAAGATGGTGGTGGAACGAATCTTGTTTATACTAGCTGTTTAGTATTATCTCCGTTTTATTGCATTTTAAATTAAACGATGGCTTTCAAAAAATATATTTCCTGATTTTTCCAGATTTCTCTCATTAACTGCATCATTTCTTTACCTCATTCTATGATATCTATATGATAATTTAATATACCTACCTACTGAAAATATTTGCTCGCCAGTATAACCTTAAGTGTATTTTAATTAACTTCTCGTATGCTAAATTGACGCTAAATTAATAATATTCGCTACATCGGCATTCGGTATGCGAACTACGCGAAATATTTGGGCTCGAGTACCCGACTAGATAAATATGTGCCGAGGCCCGCGAAAGTTTATCCCAAGTGTTGCTCCGTCCGAAAACTGATGTTTTCAGCAACATTATTGTATCAAAGTAGCGGACAAAGCCTACATGTTCATACAAGGTAGTATACGTTCAGCGAGGCATTACATTGTAAAAGCGGTATAGATAGGACAGGGACGTTAGCTGGGGCGGCCCGGGCTTACCTGTGCACCAGACCCGTAGGCGCGTCACGCTCGCACACTACGCAGCTCCACCCGTACATCAGGCAGCAGACGCGTGTGCACAGGGGATGAACGCACACCAGCGCACAGGTTACAATGAAGGCTGAAGCCTCGGCCTAGCGCACGCACACAGAGGCAGCAGCCGCCCTTGCCGCGGCGAGCTCGACACTGGCGGGCGAGCTTTCCCGCCGAGAGGTAGCCTTCTCCGACTGCATCGCCCGCCCGCGCAAACCACTTGTTGAATCTCACAGACTTTACCATATTTGAACTCGGTCAAACGCGCGGTCGTCAGTGTCCTTCTCCCATCTTATTTTTTTCAACTCTCTCTACAGCTCCTGTGATCCTGTGATGCCTACTCTTCGCTTCCTCTCTGCCTTGTTAATTTCACTCCCGAATACGCTTGATTTAGTCTTCCTCGTGTTGTTGTTACGGACGACTTTCACATGATGCTGCTAGCTAGCGGTTAACTTGTTGTAACTTTTGAAATATTTAAAAACTGTTGTTATTACTCGTATCTGTGTTACCTGTTGACTATTGTACTTTACGATAGATGTTTGTATCCTTTCTCAATTTTAAATAAATATTTTACGTCGCTGTAAATCGTTGTCCGAAGAGCTCCTGACCTCTGGTAAGTAGTTAATATTAAGAACTACCTAATTGTAATTAAGTTTATAAGTTAGAGATGATGCAAAATAAATAGGTACTAATATTATTAAGCATCCAAACGACTATTTAATTTTAAGCTTAAATTTCCATGTTATTTATAACAACTACGGGAATAAAAAGGGACTTAATTTGCAGTAGAGTAAAAAACAAATACAAAGATAAGTACATTTGGCAGATTTATGAAGAGAAATGCGCTTAAAGTAAGGGCCGCGACTCGGCGGCATATTAAAATAAATTAAACGGGCCTACTGAGCGAGAAACTGCTACTTTTTCGAATATTTCAGAAGTAAGTATAAATAAGCTCGAGTTTCCTCGTTTACAGAGTATGAAATTTATTTTGCTTATTATTACACAACATGGATTTGACTGCTTCCAACATTATTGTGTGTGTTTTAGCTAGAAATTTATACTTATAAGATTAATTAGTGTAACCTTTTTTAGAGTAAGATTAACCGTGAAACTTTTTCGACTTTAATTAAGGTTGCGCGAATGTTTTGTTTAATTGTTAATCTTTTTTGCATCTTAAAAAAAATATTTGTATATATAACATTTATATTTTGTCATGTTGAAAACTGTAGGTACGCATTGTTTTAACGACGATTAGATATATTTTAAATATTTTTAATGACCTATTATCTAAATCTTTGTTTAACTTAATAAAACTAAACTAATTATTACAAAACGAGCGACACAATTCGGATTCATTATTATTATTTGAAACGTTTAAAAATAAAAATAAATGAATACAATAAAGAGCTATACAGTTGGGACTCATTATTTAATTTATTTAAAACGTTTAAAAATAAAAAAAAATGAATACAATATAGAGTAAGCTTCGAAAGTTACTCTAGTGCACGACCACAAACGCAAGTTATGATAATGGACAGGACATATTGACTTAAGGCAGTCAGTTAATTTTTGATTCCATTTAAATTCCACAACCGTATTTTAATTTAAAAAAAATATGTCTTATCTCGGGCAGAATTTGTAGTTCTTCCACACTGTATGGTATACATGATATCATCAGTATAACAATCATCCACCTCATCGTGGTAACAGCAAGTCTTCATTAACGAAATATTAACTAACAGCGGCTAATTAAACAAAACCTTCATATGAAAACCTCCAGTCATATCAGAAGGGCAACGCCCTGTGGTTAGCGGTTTCAGTCATGTATTTTTTAGTAGATGCTTCTCAGAGGGACGTCCATATACGATCTTTTGCTCTAATACATTTTTCCAATTCGGTGAATGTATAAATGTTATTTTTCTTCATAAAGGTATCTCCTTCTAAATATTTAATCGGATAGAAAGGATCAAATAAGATATGATAAATGTTATGTAACATTAAATATTCTACGACGACGTACGACTTATAATTTTTCTCCGTTAGTTAAATTTTTAAATTTTATGTTAAAAAAATATAATGTTTATCTTTGCATATCTAATAAACAACACTAAAACAAAAAAAACAGAAATGACGTTTTTACAGAATATGAGGGACACGTAGGGAACGTAATACCTTAAAAATTCCTCATATTGGAAAACGTAAAAATGCATCCAGAGATATCTGCGATATCAGCGCAAAAGGAACTCTTAACTTTGAAAGTTTCCTTTAAAAGTGCAAGTTATTGAAGCTAAAGTGCAAAAGTGGGTAATACAGGATTGGATCCAAATACCAGATAATATTTTACTCAATAGTAGAGTATGAAACTGAAAGGGTAAAGATTTTTTTTTCCTATTGAAGTAGGTAGTTATTACAGTATACTCTTGAGACGGTAAATAGAATACTTTATGAGATGACAAAGAAAATTAGCTAAGGAATAATGTTATCTTTTGTTTAACAAGAATCTGAATAAATTTTTAAATCACATTATTATATACTAGCTTTTGCCCGCGGCTTCGCCCGCTGGGAACAGTGCTTTTTCTAAGAGTGAAAGGTACCCTAAGTCCTTCTCAGTACTACCAAATATGTGTATGCAAAATTTCAGGAAGATTGGTTCAGTAGATAAAACGTGAAGAGGTAACAAACAAACAAATAAATAAATTCACCTTCGCATTTATAATATTAGCTAGGATACACGTTCTATAACAACCAGATTTTAATTATTAGCGTTAAAAATAAGCGGTATATATTTTTTTGTATACAAACTTTATTTGCCAAATTGACATAGGGGCGATTCTTTGTCATTCTCTACCAAGAGCTTGTTAACAGTTTGTACCGGTGGTACCAAATTCTCATTTACAGTACAGAAAAGTACCGGAACTTTGCACGAGTTTATATGGAGAATGTGGTACCGGTAACAGGCCCTGCTCTAGCAGTCAACCGTCAGGAAAATTATTGATAAAGGTATTTGAGACGAAAGTACAGTCGGGGACATATAAAACTGCCCCTTTATCATACAGAATCCTATTTCAGGGACGTCAGGTTAATCTGCCCCCGAGTGTACGTAAGAATATGGCCGCCTGTTGCATCCTTCGAGCAAACACCCCGTGTCTGACTGAATAAATCTACTAAGTATATTTTTCCATTTTAAGAAAAGTTGGGTTGGGTTGTGGGATTCATGTCTGCGAATACACTTTTACTGTGACATAATATCATTGTCGCCTTTAAATATACTTTACTCTCAAATAACTAACTTAAAAATAAACTTCTTTTTTAATAACATAGGGCGGCAAACGATCGAGCGGGTTACCTGATGGTAAGCGATCACCGCTGCCTATGAACTACTGCAACACTACTGCTACTGAAAAAAATAAAAGTTGTAAAGCTCTTCAAGAGCGCTGGCATAGAATCAATATAAGTTGGCGCTGGCCTCGACAACTTGCCTAAAAGGTTGGCTGCATTACTCTAAAAACTGGTTTAAAAAAAATAAAGATTGTCTTTAAGTTTATTTGTCGTAAGTTAAATTTGTTGTTTACTGTGTTCCCGAGCATATACAACCTGATTCTCTTCAATACCCGAATGAACTGGCTGCTTCTGGGTAAGCTCGGTACATTGTAGACCTCATCTCTGTCCTCGGGCAAGATTGTAGTCAAGAGCAAACCCATCTTTTATTAAAAAAAGTATATTTATGATGATCTCTTGATATGGAATTAATACTTTTAATTGTAATTTTAAAATGGAGCTTAATAGCAACTTTCTAAAGAACTTTAATTTCAGACACAAAATGAATACATTTATTTCAATAACCATGAACATTAGACAAAGTAATATCATGAAAATTTACATCATAAGGAGTTACACTGCTTGAGGTCAAATATTATATTTTAATATAACATTATTTATGGCGCGACCCTTTCTCCGCAAAGTTATTGGGTGTCCTTTGAAATGTTTTACGTTGACGACGTTATATTGTGGGTTTTATGAATAAAAAAACAACAATGAGGGCTAAAGCAATGGTAAAAGTTTCCGTCTCGTAGATGTTTCTTTATTAACTCAAGCGGATTACTAATACCTACTAGCAATAATACGGCTGGTCAGTTGGAAAAAAACATGTGCATCCTTTACAGAATCTCTCATGGGGAGTGCTCTGAGGAATTGTTCGACGTAATACCTGCCGCAGGATTTTACTACCGCGCCATCCGTCACAGGTTGAAGTGACAGCCAGTCATCCAGATCGTATGGATGACTGTCAACCACCGTACGTTTTAAAAGACACTTCTTGCCACGTACGACCAAACTGTGGAACCAACTTCCTGCGGCGGTGTTCCCGAACCGATACGTCATTGGAACCTTCAAAAAACGAGTCTACATCTTTTTGAAAGGCCGGCAACACTCTTGTACCCCTGGTGTTGCAGTAGTCCATGGACAGCGGTGATCGCTTACCATCAGGTGACACGCTTGCTCGTTTGCCGCCCTATGTTATAAAAAAAAGTTAAAAATAAATATGAAAAACAACTAAGATATTATACAAGGTTCGGCGCACGACTTTGCCTGCGTCTATGTTGCTTTCATTGTGTTTCTTCATTGTGTTCATTCAATCAGTCTTGAAAAGATAAAAATGTAAAGGTTTTTCAAAAAGTTTTCAACATCTAGATAATAATTAAAATTAGAATATACTCATACGAATTCATATCAATTGATTTTGAAAAAATGGGGGCTATCATCAAACTTCAAAAGAAGGTTATCAATACGACCCGTATGGCTGTGTCAATTGCGGTTTCAAAAAAACACGTTTATCATTTATTCAATCAAATCCTGGATTTAAAAATAACACATATATCGATTGGCAATAAAGAAAGGGAGTGGAAAGAAAAGGGGGAGGGCTTTGGCCAGCAGTGGGACACAACTCCTACAGGTTAGTTTAAGGGCATACCCAATCAGGATTTTCCGAAAACGTACTGTCTTTAAGCGTCAAGTGTGAACCATAGGTTAGAAGTACTGAAGCAGGAAAAATATCCCGTAAAGAGAAAATACTAAACTAAAATTATATCGAATCAAATTACAAATAATATAAATAAGACTAAATAAAAAAAAAAAAACATAATCCTGATTTTTTTCCTTTATCGTCGAAAATCACCGTAATTTAAGCGATAACAGTTGATTTTTTTTAAAGAATTAAATAAAGAATACAATTATTTAAAACGATAGTGGCTTATTTTTTAAAATATATTTAGTGTTTTATCACAATTTTATTAAAAGAAAACCTCTAAAATAATTACCTAAAGAGCCTGACGAAAACTCGCTAGCAAAAACACAAATTATTAAAAATTCGAAAAGTAACCTTATTGTGTCTGCTTTAAGGCGGAGCTTACGTACCGCCCCTCACCCCCTCTGATTAGTCTTGGGTAGCGCCTTAAAAAAATCGATTCCAATTGATGCGTTAAGTATAGTAAACCTGTGGTCAAACTTTAATGAATTTTCTTTGTTCGGTACTTTACTTTCAATAATATCATTATCAATCCTTAGATATATATATAACAAGTATAAAACTCCTTCGCCATGTCTGTTTGGCTGTTCGCGATAAACTCAAAAATAACTGAATGCACTTTCAGGCGGTTTTCCCCAATCGAGACGGTCGAGAGGAAGGTTTTGGTGTTTATTTTCGTAGGCGTAGCTGCGGCCAACAACTAGTAAATTTTAATAATACGATAAGTAGAAGGATAAGTTTTCCGAGTAGCGAGCACAAAGATCTTGAAGTCTTAAGGCGTTTGGATTGCCGTTGTTCTGTGAAATGGTGTTTTTGTAAGGACTAAAGCTCAGCTGTGGTTAGCCAGAAAAATCTGAAAAAAATATATGTGTACTATCAACTCTTTAAGAACATTTGTTTAGATTATTTTTATTGTAAGATAAAAACTACTATATGAAAAAAAAATAAAAACGAAAAGACATGCATTTTTATAATTTCCTTACTGTTCCGAAATGGCAATGACGTTCGGGAAAATTTTTACATCAAAAGAGACACCATTTATTATACTTCAATCGCTTAGATTTTTGTTCAAATTGAGCAACATTTTTCATACTAATGTTTATAAAACAAAATCATTCGCCCATTTTTCATAGCGGGGCTCTGTGCGGGCGACGGGCGGCAGTCTGCCACTGGCTTTCAGACGAGGAGGGCGTGTCGCTCGTTTCCGCATCTGTCAATATTCCTGCCGCTTTGTTTACCATGTAGCATAAGAGAAAAACATACAGTAATCACCCGGCTGTACCTGTGCTTTTGTACATTACAAGAATAAATGAAGGTCACTTTACCTCCATCTGTTAAACTTTTACTCCTCCTAAACCACGCTATGGATTTTTATGCCAGTTTCACTATTAGATAATAAATTTTTTGTAGATGTAAATTGATATAAATTTGATTTTATTTAAAGGCAATTTTATTATTTTAAGAGCATTGCAGAAAGTCAAAAAATATATCTATACATATCTATAGAAATCATTTTCCTCCATTTGACGACCTCCGTGGCCCAACGGCCATCACGCCGTACTAGTACACCGGACACCGTACACCGGAGGTCCAGGGTTCGATCCCTGGTCGGGTCAAGATAGAAAATGATCTTTTTCAGTTTGGCCTGGGTCTTGAATGTTTATCTATATTATGTATCCTAACTATCGCAATTCTAACTAATATATATTTGTTTATTCATTTATTTGTTTGTTACAACTTCACGCTTTATCTACTGAACCAATCTTCCTGAAATTTTGCATACACATAGAAGTAGTGAGAAGGACATAGGGTACGTACATTTCATCCCGGGAAAAATCCTTGTGGGAAATTCACGCGGACGAAACCGCGGGTAAAAGATAATCAGTAATTTGATTATAATTGATAATCGATGTACAAATAGAAAACATGTCACTTGGTCTCATAGACGCAAGTATGGTCTGCAGAAAAAAATAGATGCAATAAAAATATTATTTTTATTTTATCTATCTTCAACAAACTAACCAATCCGGTAAAAACTAAGTAAGTTTTTTCTGATATAAAGAATGTCTAAATTACTCAACTTCGATCATGGTGCGTTGGTTGGTGGCATTTACATACCGAAAATTGAAGAATCTATTTCTTTAGTTAAAAAATATGTTCGTGTGTGTTTATGTATGTATGTGTATAACTTCTTTTTATTTAATTAATTTGGTAGAAAACAAAATACTATAAAGAATAATTAGTAAAAAATTTAGTGATATTATTATTAATTTTCTCCGAAATATTTTTGCACACCGTATAAAAGTCAAATTGACATTAGCCCAAACTCTGATAGTATTTTATTTACATTAGTATGAAAATATTGTTGCACAGTCATTTCATAAAATACGATTCAAAAATTATATTTTTAAAACAGTCTTCAATACTACACTGTTGTTAAATAGGTATACGTTTTTACAAACACATCATCTTATACTTACCTAAATGATTATTGTAATTTTTTTTTTTGAGATTTCAGAATCGGTCCCATATAAAAAGTTGCTCATAGTCATGAGTACTTTCACCACTAGAGATGTTGCAGGTGTTTACCCAAATGCCCAGTATAAGTACAAACTTTATTGGCTTTCGCCCGCGACTTCGTCCGCGCATAATTTATTATTGTTAATATCTTATATTTCAAGTGGCATATCAAGATAAAACCTATGCTTGCTTTTAAGTGACACCGTCAAAAATACAAATGCGAAAACCGCATCAAATTTTGTCAAGTAGGTAGTTTTTGTGTGATGCGCGAAACATACAGACAGACGGACAAAAATTCTATCAAAACTCGTTTTGGCTTCTACTGGCCCTATAAAGACCAGCATAACTTTTTCCTATTTCCTCCTTATGTAAAAACATAGACCAGTTACAGTTAATTTAACCTAAATTATAAAAATCCAGGGTGGATCCTGAAGAAGGTTTTGGCGTATAATTTACGCGAACAAAGCCGCGGGAAAAACCTACAGATTACGCGTGAAAAATATGACCCTTCCTTTGCAATCGGTAAAAACACTTGCGATGAAAATGACCATAAATGACCGATTATGTCAGTCAAATTCAGTCACCTTACTCATTTTCAACTCTACTCTGGTTTATGGTCTCTTTCAGCTGTAAAATAATCAAAATATGTCGATTCAATCAACAAATATAACCGTGAATAATTATAGCAAATTTTCGCAAATTATGCAAATTCAGAAGGCAACCGAAACCTATCGTACTTCCTGTTGACCAAGCATTGTGAAATTTGGTAACCAAAAAGGTCTTATAGTATCTACTTGTACAGCAATAAATCTGAAAACTGTAAATATATTGTTAGAAGTCTAAAAAAGTGTTCCAACTTATTTTTGCGTTCGATACAGTATGAATCCTAGGGATATAACTGCAAAGTTTGTTTTTGAAACTAGTTGGTCTTTCAGTAAGAGCTACAATGTGAGATGCTTTGCATACACGAAACACTCGCTGCGAGAGCTTCATTCGCACTTGGTCATTTATTTGTAAACCCATGACTCTGTCAGACATTATTTTTGTGAAATAAAAGTTTCTCTCTTTGGTCGTATTTCCTCATGACTGAGGGTCGTGGTCATTATATGGAATGACACACACAACGACTCTCATGGCAATATTAATGGAGTGGTTTGCTATCGCTTTGTTCATTTCACACACTGCTGATAATCATCATAAATAAATCATAAGAAAAAAAAAAACATAAAAGTTTATTGATACCTATTTTAGTAATTCTACCTATAGTAGTCTCTGCCTACCCCGACGGGAAAAAGGGGTGACAATATTTATGTGGGTAGGTATGTACATGTAATCCAATTATAGTGAAATTTAAGTGTGTCATATTACCATTTTTAAAATGATAGGTTAGTAGAATGAGATATTTAATGATCATTTGTGAAAGGTTTTTTGTGAAATATTAGTGAATCGTAAATAAAGGTAATATTTTTCTTAGCTAGTGCCCGCGACTTAGTTCGCGTGTGAAATGGAGATCGCTGTGGCAAATCACTCCATTAAAATTATCAAAATAGTCGTTTTGAGTGTTTCATTCCACATAATCATCCCTATCCTTAGTCATGAGAAATAAGGATAAAGGAAGAAATTTTTATGCACAAATGTATTTTCTAACTAGCTTTTGCCCGCGGCTTCGCCCGCGGTAATTTCCAATGGGAACAGTGCTTTTTCCCGGGATGAAAGGTACCCTATGTCATTCTCAGTACTTTTAACTATGTGTATGCGAAAATTGAGGAAGATTGTTTCAGTAGGTAAAGCGTAGTTAGGTGGTAACAAACAAACGAACAAATAAGCAAACTCTCTTTCTCATTTATAAAGAAAAAAAAATCTTAATGGTATGGTACTTACCATTGAAAGTCAGTTTTGTATTTACAAAATCATTTATACCCTATAAAAAGTTTCATTCAAATGAATTCAGTATAATGATTAGGATGTTAAAATAAATAAACAAACATACAGACAAAGACAAACAAACGGATAAAATTCTTAAAATGATGTTCAATCAGTATTTCTTCATCGCACAATTTTTTTTGTTCAATATATATTCACCGTACCTACAGACATACCTACGATTTTTACTGTTGATAAAATGTTATTGATGCGCTCGGGTGTATTGGCGATTGGCGTTGTCTCTGAGAGCGCGTGATTTTACAGCGTGGGTGCGGGGTGCCTCGTGTCATGCTTTACCCGCAAAAACAAAAGAATAAAGAGCATGTATCGCCTTAAAACAAAAGTTGATGTCTTTCTTGACTCTACGCTCACACTTGCATGCTATTTTATGAACACTGATTGGTTTTAAACTAAAACCTGGAACTTGGAAATTTCCCAAAAACCAAAAACCAGTTTGCGGTGTAGACAGCTTGTCCAACTTTCAACGTACTTTCCTTTTATGATGAGAAACAACTAGTACTACACTGGTTTAGTTAGTTCGAAACTATATTACAGGTCTATGAAAGGAGCGACGTTTTATGTCCATCATATGGTTTTGATAGTACAAGAACAAAGGCTTACTGTTTAAATATTTTGTACTACTACAGAACTTGGAATAATAAGTGAATTTAACTAAATAAGAACATCAATCCTAACTAATATTATAAATGCGAAAGTGAGTTTGTTTGTTACCTCTTCACGCTTCATCTACTAAACCAATCTTAATGAAATTTTGCATACACATAGTTAGAATTACATAGAAGGACATAGGCTACCTCCTATGGGAAATGCACGCGGGCGAAGCCACGGGCAAAAGCTAGTTATTTTATAAAAATGAAGACGAAAGTGCTTTAGAAAGTAGTAAAAAACAGTAAAGAACATTTTGATATTATATTGTACGTGGCAAATTTTGAATATGAGGAAATATAAAACATAAAATAGATATAATAAATTCGGGGACAGAGGAATGGTTTATAAATGGGGTTATTATATAGAAAAATGACCAGTGCGTTCCTTTGTGAGGAGAGATGCGAATGTTTGAAGAAACTGTGAGTGTTTATCGCCCAAAAACAAAAATACAATGAGCGATTTTTCTGACAGCTAAATTAAGAAAAAAAAAACAGTATAAAAAAGTCTCAACAGATGGCGTTGTATTAAAAGCCGAGTCGTAATAATGGCTGTACCTAAATTGTGCGCTTTTTATTGTCAGCCAGAGGCAGAAAAAAAATCACATAACCATAGTACATTATATCTCGATGCACATAACAGTTTGACAGTTGCACAAATCACAATATTGATACTTTTTAGATGTCTTTTAGGTTTTTTTTAAATGCCAATACCAATATGAATTCATCTGGAACAATTTTTTTTTAAATTTGGCCTCGGAAAATCCCTTATTGAAATACAGGTGAAGGAAATAAGAGAATATGAATGATTACAAAAGAGTAAATAAAACAATATTATTACAACAAATTAAAATAAAGAACCCATTCTTGTAAACATCGCATTCTATTTCCGAGTGCCCCTAAAAGTCGTAATCTTTTGTTTTAATGAATGCCTTCGTCAATACTTGAGCATCATTGTTTAAAGTTCTTGTTTGTTTTGTTTATTTTGGGTGAAAAAGGTCAGTCAAATACCAAAGAGTAAAAGTTATATTTTCAACCGACTTCCCAAAAAAGGAGGAGGTTATATGTTTCGATGTATGTATGTTTTTTTTTTATGTATGTTCGCCGATTTCTCCGCCAATTGTGGACTGATTTCCAAAATTGTTTTTTTATTCGAAAGGGTTTATTCCCAAGTTGGTCCCATTTTAACCACGTCCGAATCTGTTCGGTAATTTTAAAGATACCTAACAAATAATAAAAATATCAACATTGCATTATAGAGCAAAAGCCCGCGACAGCATGCCCTTTCTTATTTTATTAAAACTCAAGATTTTCTGTGTATGTCCCCAACATAGATATAGCGATTAGCGACTATAAAAGTTGGATCATGATTACTTATAGGCAGATAATTTGTAGCAATAGCATATAAAGTGGTAGCTCAATTTCCTCAAAGTAAAGTTTTTTAAAGATTTTATTCAGAATAATATTAGAAATCACGCCATCCATTACCAGGCAATTGGTGCAGATATAAACCCCTGCCAGACATAGTTACTTTACTAAATTATAGTTATATTTGTTTTATTACAAAATCTGAATTTAATGTTACTTTGGGAGGCCCCAAGGGTGCTTTTTATACCTATAAACATCATCCTTGCTAGCCATATTACCTGCATAAGCAACTAAGATCCAAACTTCATACCTAGTCGCTAATATTTTTACCCGTATATACCACGCAGAGAAACATTCAGCATTTTTAAAATAAGGAAGGTTTGGTCGTCGCGGGCTCTCGGTCTATTTATGTGCCAAAAATAACAGACAATTTGACATGTTTGACATTTCAAATCAGACTGACATAAAAAGTTTCGAATTCTTAATTCTTTATTTTCGGCCAGAATAAAAGTTTAAGTTTTTATTAAAGAAAATTAGTGTAGTAGCACTAAAAATAATAAAATAAAACTTTTTTCCAAAAAAGTGAACCGACTTCCATCATAAAACTTAAAATCAAGAAATAACAATAAAGAAAAATGTATTGGCATGCTACCTACTGAATGAGGTGAAGTCGGTGCCGAAAAAAATAAATAATCTAAATTTACATTAGAATCGTGTATACATATACGAGTATATAAAATGCCTAGCTAAACAATTACATAACACCCTTACTCCTGCACTTGGCACCGACTTCACCTCAATCAGTAGGTAGCATGCCAATACATTTTACTTTATTGTTATTTCTTGATTTTAAGTTTTATGATGGAAGTCGGTTCACTTTTTTGGAAAAAAGTTTTATATTATTTCAGTACCTATTAATGGAATGATGCCCGAAAAGTGTAGTGCGCTGCGCAGCATCCTCATAATTTTCAATATTTTTCATGGAATGGCTCGGAATTCTGTGTGAAATCTGAAATTTAATTACCTCGCATGTATCGGAACATGGCATCCGCTAAAGAATTTTATTACGAAGGCTCCACGGCAATCCACGGCAAAAATGAAGCATCACATTTGACATGTTTTAAATGTTAATAATCCTCCATAGGCTAAACGTTTTATTTTTTTATTTTGAATGTATGTTGTCACTAAAATCAACAAAACAATAGATACAATAACATTGTATCTATTGTTTTGTTGATTTTATTTTGGATTGTTATTCAATATACTTGCACAATACATGCTTAATAAGATGTGATTTGACTTGTCCATATGTAATTATTTATGAGTGATCGGCGAAATTATTTTTCGTTTTGCAGATTTTATTTATTTATTTAGCAAAAAAAACAATACAATATGATACGCTATGGCGCCTAAAACCATGTCATGGTTTGTCTAGGCGTTGCACATTCGACTTTTCTAATCTAAACCATCTTTTAACAATCTTTATACGTTGAGTGATTACATTTTTTTTACAATCAAGACTATATGTAGTGTTCATGTCAAAGTGACGTTACGTCAAAGTGACGTTACGTCATTCTCCCCACTACTTCCATATAAAATGGGCCGTTGCACCGGCAGTATTCTCGGATACGTCAAGGTGTGCTGACCGCTGTTGAGGGCACTGACTAATAGCACTCTGCTCAAACTTCTATCTATTATGTGTGTGAAGGTTAGTTAATGTATGTATATGTTGTGATGTACATTGCGTGTGGAGGCGGGGCACGCAACATAGCCGTATGAGGTACACTACAATATTAAATATGTAAATAATATTAAAACTTTAATTTTAAAATATATATAAATTGGGATAGAGTCCTTTATTTCATCTCATGGAAAAATAAATGTAATTTGCCGCTTGTAGCAGTAATTCATTTATTACTTTTTACTGGCTTGTGATGCAATAAAAAGGCATTTGAATATTTAATTTTGATCTACTCTGATGTGAATCAAACCATAACCACAGGGCGGGCTTATAGAAACGGGGCGTCAAATATACCATGTAGTCATAGCGTCCCAATACACACAAGAACGGAGGAGAAGTGCGGGGGGATATTGCGGGAGGGGCAGAGGGTTTCCTTTCTGTACGTAGTACTTATATTAATTCTGTGCCATAACTTACTTCTAGGTTGTACGTAGGTATCCGTTAAAGTGCCCTACGAGTTTGCTACGAGTGCTACAAGTCTACGACTTATCGTAGACGCCTACAGCACTCGTAAACATAACAAGATTCTGTAGAACGTCCGTACTATAGTTTTGTATAAAATAAATATATACTCTAAACTAAAATTTCCTCAGCGGGCCTTCAAGAAAAGAGCCTATCGCTTTCTCAAAAAGTCGGCAACGCATCAGTGACCTTTTTAAGGTCGTTGGTGTCTATGGACTGCGGTGATTGCTTACCATCAGGCAACCCGCATGCTCGTTTGCCTACTATTCTATAAAAAAATATATATACCTTAAGCTCATATAAGTTCAAAACTTGTGGGATACTAACTCAACAATACTATATTTTGTATTACTATATAGATAAACATCCAGTATGTAGGTAGGTATATAATAAAATAGGTATAGTTATACTCCTACGATTTTGTAAATGTATGTACACATGTAGAGATCAATATCCCCTTAGGGCTGTACAAAAATTCAGTTATTCAATTTTTACGAAGGCTCGGTCGTACAGCGCCAAATATTTTTTCAGCAAATATGATATCGTCAAAAAACAAATAAACTACGAAACCACTGAATTCACTGACGGTGCATTGAAATTCACAATCGCGGTGAACCAAACTTGGAGCTATATTTAAAGGTATAAATGGGTTTTGTTTATAGTGTATTATAAACGAGAAAGTGAGTTTGTTTGTTACCTCTTCACGCTTTATCTACTGAACTAATCTTCCTGAAATTTTGCTTACACATAGTTACAAGTACTGAGAAGAATATATACTATTAACCCGTCTGGTGGCATCTCAACGGATTCCGTTGGTGTCAAATTTCGCTCCAAATGGCGCATGAACGGAATCCGTGGACTCCCAAACCCCGCACTTTTCGCGCTTAAAACTAATAGAGTAACAGTATTTGTCCCTTTTTAACGCCTCCGATCGCTAGAGGATAGATGGAGACAGATAATACGACAATTCTCGCTCTCTCGAAACGCGGGTAAAAAAAGATGGCTGCGTAGCCGGGATTTTTATTAATATTTAATAATACACTATATTCTTCTCAGTACTATGTGTGGATGAAAGGGGTACCCTTTCATCCTAATAAAGCAATGTTCCTGTGGAAAATTCACGCGGGCGAAGCTGCGGGCACTAGTAATACTGTACAAAAATTAAGATGCTAATGGCTTAAATGTATTCACGTCAAGCTCATTACAAGTCAAGCTTGAGTGCCATGACTCTGTCTACATTTGCAAGGTAATTGTATCTGCTCATAACATACATATTTAATTTCGTAGTCCCACTCACTGTCGCTAAATACTACATTTTCTGTCGCTATATTCCTGACGGGAGTTCCATTGTTTTTGCTCTATAAAAACCTATAAAATAATAGCCAATGAGGAATTTTCCGAGACCCAAATAAAAAAAAATTGTTCCAGTCTAGATGACTTTATAGGTGGCGCTTAGTAAAAGGCGAGGGAAAGGTTCCATACAACAAGCAAAAATTCACGGGATTGGCATTTAAAAAAAAAAAAACTTAAAAAGTATACTCAATATTGTGATTTGTGCAACTGTCAAACTGTTAGGTGATTTTTTTTCTGCCTCTGGTTGACAAGAAAAAGCGCACCATATAGGTTCAGCCATTATTACGACTCTGCTTTCATAAAACGCTATCTCTTGAGACTTTTTTATACTGATTTTTTTTTAATTTAGTCGTCAGAAAATCGCTCATTCTATAAAAAGCCTAGAGTATTTGCTAAGTTTTTGTTGATAATACGAACGGCTAATTTTCTATTTTTTCGGAGGTTTCATCAACCGAATTGAAATTAAAATAAATATTAAATTTAATACCTAATTATTTATTACTTTGACTAATGATTGCACTTTTTAAATAAAATTCTTTGGTCAAGTAGTATTTATAAGTTTATGTGATTAAGTTTTACAATTTATCAAATTTTCTTAGTGACTATAATGTTTATTTTGTGATCGTATTCTTATATAATAAACAATCCATTAATAACAGACCCTTAAAAATATTACATCATGGGTGTGTTTAGAAAGTAGCAAACAAATATTTACATAAGACAAATAAGAGCCCATCAAAAGACACGCTTTATAATTGTGCCACTGTAGTATCCCAGGAATTTGTGGGATTGTGTGCAGAATAACCTGTTAACAAAATAATTAAAGTGCGGGAGGCAGGACCCATAGATTTAAAAAGTCTACCCGCACGCGGCGATATTTTAATCTATGAAAGGCTATTCCGCGTATGGAAATTTCTTGTTTGTTGCTCGAAGATGACAGGGCCTACAGAACCATAAAGCTAGGTACGTACTGTCGGAATCTACATAACGCTGTTATATCAATGTCCAGCCAGTTACTTCAATAACATAAAATTTAAAGCGAATAATAAAACAAAACATATTTTATTGACAACAAAAACTTTATATCTTACGACCCGCAACATGCTTCGTCAAAATGTACACAAAAATATATCAGCAACATGCTTCGTCAAAAAAAAACTTCGTAAAAAAATCAAACTAAACTATGTAGGTTGAAATTAGGTTAAAGTTTTCGGGTTACAGCAAATAAATATACATGTTTAATTGTTTAGTACATACAGAATATTTTTTACATAACGAAAGCTCTATCTGTACCTCTCATTTTTATGCGCAGACCTTTCTATTGTCCCATCATGTATTTAGCAGTCCGTGCATGAAAAAAGGTCGTTCTAATGGTCCACATTTGGAGGGACACACCCAACACGTTTTATGGACATAAAACAACAAATGGACCTATTATTGCGACTCGCATTAAAAAATTCACTTTCGAAATTGTGATGCAGAGTTTTGCGAAATAAAATATCACTTGGAACCTTTCAATAAAAATATCTTCGCTTTTATTGAAAGGTTACTTATATTATAAACCAACTTTTTTTAGCGACTTTGTACGTTTGAATGTCGTTATTTACCATACCTTTTACTCCCTTAGGGGTAGATGCTTACGCTATACAAAAAACCTGCTCTTAATCTACATACGCTATACAAAATTTCTAGTTTCTTCGTTCAAGTTTCTTCTCTGCGTTGATATCAATCCGTCAGTCAGGATGCGAAAAACTTGGATGTATGATTGTACCACTAAAATGACTGGATACATTAATTTCAATGAAATATCGGTACACATACGGATCTTTCATATTGTTTGTGGATGCGCCAGTATGCCGTTTGTGAAAAACAAATTAATGGACTGTATGTATATATGTATTGCTATATGTCCTTTGAACCTGATAACTGCTGCTGCCCTGGGTAAGGACGATACTAGTTGGAAATTGCACCAACCTTGTGATGAAAGATTAGGAGTTGGCGTGGTTTTGAGGTTATGTCAGCCGGCGGCGGGAACTGCAGGCACTTCACGACGATTTGTTCTTTCACCACATAAACGTTCACCAAGCTCACGACAGTTTCCTCTCACTATGTAAGGGCTCAAAGAGTAAATTAGCTTGTTCTATCAATATTTTAACGGCAATACAGTAGTATTGCCGTTAAAATACGCGAGGAGAAATTGGCTTCTGTCTTTTTGAACGAATGACACATCGCTTGTCAAACGCGCATTCTGTCGTGAGTATCCGTCTCACTCGAGTGCAGCAAGGTTGTGCGTGAGGGAATGGGACAACAAATAGGATTTTGGTAGGATTATTCAATAGACATACGCAAGCAAACCACGCACTGGTAGTGGCAAAAGTGGCGGCAAATTTATAACAATACTGGCGTTTCCAGTTTGTTTATCCCGTAACTCCTACGGAGCGGAGCCCAGGAGCGTGGGTATAAGTGTATTATAAATAGAAAATTTATATTGTTTATTTTGATATTAGATTTTATAAAACAAGCGACTGGCAATTAATTGTTTCGTCCTTGAGATTAGCATAACAATTTTACTTAGTTACGTTCAGTGTATTTTCTAAACGGTAGATAAAAGTAAAATAAAAATGTCGAGGTAGTTAAGCGTTTTATATTTCACTCACTTTGTGATCCTTTTGAAGTTCTTTCCCCGTTTATACTTAGGTAACTGAACTAGATCTTTATAAACGGCAGTTTATAAAAATAAATCAGGAAAAAAGGAAATTAGGGTGGGTATAGTACATTATGCAAAATACATTTAAAAATGTTAATACACTTTCTTTGGACATGAGTATTGTAAAAAAAAGTACATATATAAGTAAAGTGCATACAAGTAAGTGCATGAGTGTAATAAAAAGGTTAGCCATTTACTAGGTGGTAATAATAAAGTAACACATTATGAGACATATTACGATTTAAGTATCTGACTCTAATAGCCCGTGTTTATTGGCCAAATAAAATAGCAACACGCTTCTTGGCTTCCGGTTACACATTTCCGTTCCTTCCATTACGGAAATTTCACAAAAAACGAACATGTTAAAAAAATATTATGTACCTAGGTACCTACCTATCTAGGCCGTAACAGAGTGATGGCCGAGACAGGGACGACGACCAGTGAATTTTTTATTTAAATAGGCTAAAAAATGTCACTTTTAAATCGTCATATTCTCGTTTTCTTTTAGTTAGTTGACGTCATAAAATTACCTAAAAGTTACCAGTAGGTAAATCACCGGCCCGCTAGTCAGATGACATTGTCTGCGTAATGGAAAAGCGATGGATGGGACTAGCACAGAACTGTACCTAGTAAGTGGCATGAAAAACTGGAGGCTTATGCCCAGCAGTGGGCTAATATAGGCTAAAAAAGAAACCTAGGATTAAAAATCAATACTTGGCCGCATACCGCAGCAAACTATTTAATTAACTTTCGTTTGAAATCCAAGCCGAAATAGACGAAATATAATTTATTATTTACTAATTAAATTATACAGTTAACTTTGGTCCCTCAGGAACGCTATCTTCCCTGACAAGGGTTAGGGAGGAATTAGTGTAAACCACACAGCGATGTGTGCTGCCCCAAACGATCGGGATAAACTTGTCGACAGATTTAATAGGTTATCAACTATCTGACATTGAGTTACAAGGTAACTAACAAAGGATAATACCTATTATTAACTGATTTACTCTTTTCCCATTTAATTGTTTATTTGATGAAAAATTTGATTGCAATACTTAATAGATAGTACTATAGTTAACCCTTATAATTGAAATTGAGGAGATTCGCTTAATTATGCCAATAAATTCCTTTTGCGTTTTTAATTATAAATATTAACTACTAGTAATCGAAAATATACGAAAATTTAATCGCTATTTTAAGTTAAAGATCTTAAAAAGATTGAAGTCTTAATCAATCTTTAGATTGATTTAAAAACTTTATCAAATTAAGACTGTTTTATATTAAATTCTGAAACTTCGAAGTGTTACACATCGCTTAAGTTAGTAATAAAACGAACTAACTTGGACTTTCAAAGGTCAAGTATACACTTTATGAAGGTCATGGAATAAAATAACACGTGAATTTAGAAAAAAAATTGGGTGGGGCTGTGTCGGTGGACACGGCCGTTGGTTTTAACGTGAAACGTCTATGTCAGCGAGTCGCTTTTAAAGATTAGATTAAAAGAAAACAAAATGGTCTACGTTCTTAATATTTTATTTTGATTTATTTTATACAAACATACACCTTGTATTCTATACAAACATGTAACTTGAAAACATAACACTTAAAATAAATTGCATGTGCATTAGGCTGTTTTTGGTTTGATGTGATAATTTATTTGTGATATTCTTGTATATACTCAAGATGATACAATAAAGATGGTGCCCACGCTTTACAAAATATTTTTTTCAAAAACAGTCATTTTAATAACAACGTTTTTTATAAACTACACATTTTAAAAACATCTGGGTGTACAAACTAATCCTTTTTTATAAAATGATTATTTTACAAACAAACTACTAGATAAATATTGATTTTACAAACAAATTACTTAACAAAGACTTCAATTGGTAAAACATGGCAAGATAAAATATCTTATGACAAAATACATCGTTCGCTAAACATTATTTACCAAAACTAACTAAAAGATATGAAGTTTTAAATGTCTACATAAGCGAAGTCCCCTACATATTCACCGGGAAATTTTGTATTAAGGAAATAAATGTTGTGGTCTTTTACTTATTCTTTAAATCTCTCTCGAACCAAAGTCGATCACAAACATTGCAAGATAACCCAAACGGATTTTCTTCGAATATAGTTTTGAAGCGATTATCCGCCATCGCCAATGATTTTGCATAACATCACTTCGACTACTGTTCAAGTTCCCCAGTTCACTAAACGGATTCCACATTTGTATGGGTTGTATGTATATCTTCATCTGTTACGTCCATTGCAATAAGTACATCTTCGGTAGCAATGCTCGTGGAGTCGATGTTGTTCAAGTTTGAAGTTGTTTGTTGTTGAGTTTGTTAAGCCATGGGACCCCCTCTTAAACAAAAATAAATAATAAACACAAATCTATCTCGTTGCCACAATAATATCAGTGTGATTCAAATCGGCTCTCCAGGAGGATGTTATCGATGCTGTCTCCTAGCGGCGCGGTTACCGTCACTTTATAATTAAGAACATAATATTATAATACTATGTAAGTTCCAATCAAAAGAGCAGACGAACTTTCTAGGAAAGGAGCAGATGAAACTTTCGTGGGACCTGAACCCAGACTTCCCATGGCTTATGGGATAACGAAAGGCGTCATCAAGCATAGAATGAAAGTTGAATCCAAAGAAGATGGAGAAGAACTAGAAGTTTAAGACAATCTAAAATCTTCATCAAAGCAGCAGACCAAAAGAAATCAAAACACCTACTTAAATTGAGTAGGAATAACATTAGAATCATCATAGGGATCCTCACAGGACACTGCCAACTGAATAGACAGCTCACAGTGATTAAGCAAAGAAAACCTATCTGTCCCAGCTGCCTGGAAGAGGAAACTAGCTTTCATCTAGTAGCAGTGTCCCGCTTACGTTGCTGCGAGGAGAGAAGTAATAGGCTCAGACCCCTATATGAAAATGATCTTAGCGACATTACAAGAGGGCAGTTATTAAAATTCTGCAAAGTGACAGGTAGATTCAGTGGGTCGCCACCAACTTAAGTTACCAGGTAACTCAAAACCCTATACGGGTCTCGGGGAATTGGGTGAAATGGTCCCAGCATATAAGTGGACTGATCACCCGTCTGGTGCTCGCGCTGGCGTCCTCATATAGTAAATAGTAAATAAATAAAAGTTCCAATTGAGAGTCTTGGAAGAAGGAGAGAGGCATTTGCCCAGTACAGGGATATTGATGGCTGTTAAATAAAAAAATAATAAATAAATGTAAGTTCCCGCGGCTTTCACTTCCCGATAAACTCAAAAACTACTAAGACAAAGTGATTCATGAGGAAGGCCTACATAATAAGGTACCTACATAATAAGGTAGGTATACTTACATTATTTAATATTATTTTGTGTATATTAGTTGAACGGATTTTGATGCGGTTTTCAATTATAGGTAGGAAACTTCTTCAGTAAAGTGTACCTATATAACATTTTCACCTGTGCGAAGGCGGGCCAATATATATAAATTATTATAACACCAAGCCAGGCAACGACCTGCATTCGTCTAGTGTCTGTGTAGATATGCCGGTTGTCTAATTGGGTTGGGCATAAGGTACTGATCTCTATAGATCTATTGACTACACGACCAAGCCAACTAGACGTGTTTCCAATTTGAATAGAGCATATATTTCATAATAGTACATAATAATCATGTCTAAGCGTACTAACCGTGCCAGTATCTTCACTGTCCATAGGTACAGCAATAATATAGCTGAAGTGCTCGAGGAATCAGCGGCAATAGCAGCAGCTCTTAGGCGCTCCTGAAACCGCCTCGCTCGTTCGGTGCCAGACATTGGGGTGCTAATGCGTGGCCTATTATGACTCTCTCTCTCTGCGAGGACAACCGGGATTTGTAACTACTATTAGGTTTAGTTTTCCTCATTTTCCTTTAATTTAATTTATAATGTTTGTTAGAAAGATTTGATCCTTTTGATTAACTCCATCGATTGATACCATAAAAAAACAGGTGTTATTTTTTTGGATTGTAGCCAGTTCGATTCCCGGGCGTGGCAAATGAATTTTCAAAAAACTTTGAATGCAGATTTAATTATTTTTTAAATAAAGCAATGTTTCTTTAAAGAAAAATTTGATGTCTTCAGGATTAAGGTTACTTTCCCTGAAAGAGAAGTAAATTCCGTTTAGTCTTGATGGTGTTAAAACGCTGCCAAATCTGTTTCGCTCGACCGATATTGGATATTAGTATACCAGTGTGTAGCCCAGAACCTCCTCTTTTCGATGATAGGTGTGACTTATATTTCATCCTGGCTCGGGCTGTGGCTCAAAACGTAATTTTTTATTATTTTTTAATTCTTTTTGGTTATTTTGAAGTACAAATATTATTCAAATTACTTTTATTTTTAATTTAATCAATAGTTCTCAATAATATCTATAAGTAGACGAAGGAATCATCGCTCTATCACTAATGAGTCGTGAGTAATACTACATTGAAATTTTCAAAACGGCGTTTTTCGTAATTTCACGCGGCGGCTCCCCCCGCCCCTCCCGTAGGGCTCCAACCTTATCTCAAGGTCTTAACACCAAACTGACTATATAAGCTAAATAATGATACTAGATTTATGTTTCTAAGACTAATAGTTTTGAAGTTATTAAGGTGAGACGATATATCCCATTTCGTTACGGTCTGAAATCCTGGCATGGTACCCGTATGGCGCTGATTTTAAAGACGTTTCACGTCAAAAAGTGTTATAGATAACTAGTAGTTCGCCGCGAACTTAGACCTTGCAATTATTTTAAAAATATGAGAATCATAAAAACGCGATATCTCAAAAACGGCAGAACCGATTTTGTTTCGCAATGAACTTAAAAATTCTATGGATTGTTGCTATACGTATTCTTAATATTATCGAAATTAATACAACGCAACGGTACAAGAGTTATCGCGAAACAAACATACATATATACAAACAATGTGTTTTCGCCCCAACTTAAATTATATCCCTCGCTCGCTTCGCTCGCTAGGTCAATTATTTATAAGTGTATATGAATTTTGGAGTACAATAGAGCTGGCGAAGGAATGGGCTGTGGTAGAAAGTGAATTAACATTTATTTTTTATTTAAGGTATTTTTATGTCAAAATATTGACAGTATTTAATAAAAAAATAAATATACGGAAAAATTCCACAGATTGAGTTAGTCCCAGAGTAAGTTCGATGAGACTTGTGTTATTGGATGCTAACTTAACGATGCTATATTTTATAACAAATACAAATATATATATATAAACAACCAAGACCCAGATCAATCTGAAAAAGATCATTTTCCATTTTGACCCGACCGGGGATCGAACCCGGGACCTCCGGGTAGGCTCAGTAGCCAAGTTTTGGCAATTAGTGTCTTATAACGAAAATGGTTTTCTATCATATTGAAAATGAAAATCTTCAGAGTTATAGGCCGTGTATCCTGTCACATTCCAACACATGAAAATGTAATGAGAAGTGTCGGAGCCCGATTGCTCGATTTAATATTTTAACTCTGACAGTCATACAAAGTTTCTTTGACATTTCGCTTCGCGAGTGATAAGGTGAATTAAAATTTAATTAGAAAAAGTAGGCTTTGGGTTCAATCGAAGTGAAATTACAAATATTAGCGTTAGGACCCTTATTCTGGAAGTTTGATTGATGAAATAACAGGTATTGTTCGAAAGCAAGCAAAGTTTCGTACTTTATAAAGTTTTGGTTGAATTTATATATTTATGTAGTAAGCTAACGAAAATTCTGAGAAATCTGTTGTTATACGCAGCTTGTAATTAAAATGTTTATTTATGATTTTGATTTTTACTTATGATTGATTCGTTGGAAAAGTTGTTGAGACTTAACTTCACATTTTTTTTTAATTTATTTGATAAAATATAATATAAAGTACTCTCATATAGAAATTAGATATGGTGAAAAAATTCCATGCGAGCAGGACTTGAACCCGCGACCAGGTCTTTATACGACCTTGCTCTTCCAACTGAGCTATCGCATTTCAATCCTGCACATCGAAAATCTTCACCATATCCAATTCTATTTAAATGAATTAATTAATCAATTAAATTAATTAATTAATTAATCAATTTTATTTAATTCAATTATATTGGTCGCGGGTTCAAGTCCTGCTCGCATGGAATTTTTTCACCATATCTTATTTCTATATGAGAGTACTTTAGTACTAATATTGCATCTGAGATGCTCAAAAATCCAAAAATAAAAATATAATATACCATAATCGCTTCGTTTAAGTGGGAGTTTTGTGATACAACTAGCTTTTGCCCGCGGCTTCGCTCGCGTTATCCTTTCTTAGTGGATGACTACGTCAAAACATCTACCTGCATGCCAAATTTCAGGCCGATCCGTCCAGTGGTTTGGGCTGTGCGTTGATAGATCACTATGTCAGTCAGTCAGTCACCTTTGAGTTATATATCCATACTAATATTATAAATGCGAATGTTTGGATGTGAGTTTGTGAGGATGTTTGTTACTCAATCACGCAAAATCTACTAGACGGATTTCGATGAAATTTGGTACAGAGGTAGATAATGACCTGGAATAGCACATAGGCTACTTTTTATCCCGGGAAAAAGCACTGTTCCCGTGGGAAATTCACGCGGGCGAAGCCGCGGGCAAAAGCTAGTATATATATATATAGATGTACCTTAAGTGCTTTTCCCGGTTTTATTCTACCCATCTACTAAATTTCATCGAAATCCATCCAGTAGATTTTTCGAAACATAGCGGAGCCTCCCCACGAAACAGCTAGCAATTAATATCCGTTTTGAAAACATGCTGTATAAATAATTATGGAGTAACACCCTATGTAATGCTTTATGACACTTCCCATATTACGCTCATCGTGGTAACACCTGACACAAGTAAAATACAGAAGTATATCTAAGACATAAGAATAAGGTTACCTTACCGGAATATCTACGAACGAGTAATAAAAGCTGTATAAACTCTATATCTAAAAAAAAAAGATCCTAGGTACTCACAGGTGGTGTTTCATACACATAATTCGGTTAAATAACTTATAAATAAAGCTGGGGTTTGTTTATTTGTATGTTAGATTATTTGTTTATTGGTCTCAGAAACTATCGGCCCAATTTGATTTTTTTTTTCAGTGTATGATAACCACTGTTATGAGGAACTACATAGGTTGAGGTATGAAAGTTACTTTAAAGTTTTTAGTTCGGAAAACCCGAAATTCCCACTATAGCTTAAACAAAAGTAACTTTCTTATCTCAACCTTTGTAGATATATTTATACTTACATTGGATTCTATTCTGTAATATTTTTATTTTGTGACGACTTGGAAAGGTAGAATTACGGAACAATGTGTGTCATGAAATATCGTGTGCCTTATACGACATTTGACATGTTTTTGTAATATTTGAAATTAATAATAAAAGCTTGTTAATGTAAGAACTTAATTAATGTTTCCCGTTGGCATCATTTAAATTATACTATACGAACTACACAAGATACTTAAAAAAAATATTTTTATGATAGAAAGATATGTAAATTACAAACTTTTACTTCTAAGACAAAAACACTTACCTATTTTAAAAGCGAATAACATTGCCAAAATAAATAAACAATTAGTTCAAAAAATGATAATTATCATTTATGTACTTCTTAAATAGCTCAGTAATGTTAAGCCAATTTTTAACCAAACTTGGACAATTAAAATTACTTAATTCCCGTTTAGGAATATGTTCGGACCCCTTCCGGGATGACGCTCAAAAAAGTCCCAGGACTTCCTAAGTGGTATAGCCTGGAAATCCTGGAAAAACTAAAACTAAAATCGTCCTTTATTTTGATTCATTGCATAAGGAATGAAGGAAAAAATATATTCTTATCTTTATCTTGTGCGGATATCTTACTATGTATAATCACACTATTTTTATAAGTTCAATCATACAAAAACCCACCTAACAGATTTCGATGAAATTTGATAAACGTGTAGGTCACTTTTTATTCTGAAATTCTCACTAGAGCAAAGCCCCGGGCACCAGCTAGTATTAAATGCTAACGTTTGGATGTGTCGGATGTATGTTTGTTATTCAATCATACAAAATCTACTGAGTAGATTTTGTCTACCTACTATCTACTGAGTAGATTTTGTCGAAATTTGGTACACGAGTAGTGATGTTCCTTTCCGAAATTTTCGGGAATATTTGGAAACGGTCAGGAAACGTTCTCGGAAATATTCCCTAAAACGGAAATTGTTGGAAAAGTACCTGAAATATTAAAAAAAGGGAATTTTGTTTTTGCAGCTGTCTTTAAAATAAGAAGATTGACAATCACTAAAATTTTCAAGAAAATCGGATGAAGGGAAATGCATATTTTCCATATTCCGGGGAAATTTTCCTAAGAAATTCCCAAGAAATTTCTTGAGAATTTCATTCCCAGGAAATTTTCCCAGAAATTTCAGAGAAATTTCTTGAGAATTTAATTCCCAGGAAATTTTCCAAGAAATTTCAGAGAAATTTCTTGAGAATTTCATTCCTGAGAATTTTTCAGAGAAAAATATTTTAGTACTAGCTGTTGCCCGCAGTTCTATTCGCGGCAAAAAGTCTTATGTTTTTCATAAAAACATTGAAACATCGTGAAATAGTGACAGACAGACTTTCGCAAAAAATTGGGAGAAAACGTTCCCGAAAATTTCTGGAAAGTTTCGGAAATTTTCCATGAAAGAAATTTTCGGAAACCGAGAAATTCTCGGCGGCACATCGCTATACACGAGTAGAGTTAAACCTCAATATGTACATAGGCTACTTTTTATTCTGAAATTCTTACGGGAGCGAAGCCTCGGGCGTAGCAAGTATATATTATCGTAAATGATAAAGTTCCCATACAAACTAGCATTTTTTGTTACTCAATCACACAGAGTCTACTAGATGGATCTCGATGAAGTTTGGTACACTAATAGAGCGGGGAGCCCCGAGACGTAGTAAGTTTTCCATACCTATGAAAAATGCTACATTAACTGCGCCCCGGATCCTTACTCCTGTAAGAATTTCGGGAAAAAAGTACCCTATGTGCTATATCCGGTATTTTTCTAGCAGTGTATCAAATTTCATCGAAATCTGTCTAGTAGATTTTGCGTAGTTGAGTATCAAACCAACATCCTCGCACATGTCAAAAATTTTGCATTTAAAATAACTGTAGGATTTGTTAAACTTCGATGAGCACTTGTATGGGACCGAGTACTCAAAAAAATATGTATTTAGTTACATAAAATGCAGAATTAAGTGCTCTAAAACTTTTTAATAGGACCATGTTTTCGAAGTTGTCTTTTTCGAGATATAAAAGTAAAACCGCATTATATTAAACTTAAATTCCAGGTTTTCCAGGATTTCCGGGCTCTCCCATTAGGATTTTTTGGGACTTTTTTGAGCGTCATCCCGGAAGGGGTCCGAATAAATTCCAAAAGGTCCCGTTCAGTAATTTCAAATGTCTAAGTTTAAATCTAAAATGACCGGGCTAAAATAAAATATCAATCATATTTAATAATGTGCTCTACCGACAGATAAATAATGTTTCAATTTGGTTAAGTCCTTTTTATGACAATCCAGAATGAGAATTAAGTCAGATTAATTGGGAAGGGCAGGCAAGCTCGGAATATTAATGTGGATTGTTCCGTATGCCTCCAGAGAAACCCTAAATTCTTCAGTAGTAACATGACGTAGTTTATCTTTACTAATAAATATAATAAAGGCGAACAGTTTATTTCTTTGTTTGTACGTATGAACTAGCTTATCTCTGGAACTGATAGTAGTCGATTTTATAAAATATTTTTGTGTGTAATAGCTATATTCGGGATGCGCATGGATGCGGGCAGCGTAGGACCGGTCGTTGTGGTAATCCTTGGGGGAGGCCTTTGTCCAGCAGTGGACGTCTTTCGGCTGAGAGAGAGAGAGCTATATTCACGGAAACAGCCGTTAAGCACGAGTAGGCACGATTTAGCATCCCTATCCTAGCTAGGTATTAATTTCAATTTCTAGATCACATTGTCTAATCTGCTGAATAGGTACTAACTGACTTACCTAGTGTTGATTTATCCTTTAAAAACAGCTTTCCTTAAGACTAAAGAGGTGCCTTTGTGTATTTTTCTGTACTAATGACAATGTCTAAACATTTTATGACAATTGGTCGAGCCGTTAAAGCGTGAAAGCGTAATAAACTAACTATGTATATACAACAAATACTCAAGTACTCAAGTTAAATTGTAAGTTATATTCCAAGTTACTAAGTAATTTGAAACACATTCATTTTGAAGTACATAAATTAAGACCGAGGTACATTTAAAGCGTCTTAATTTTATAATGTACCGAGTACGCATAATCGGCGGGAATATTACATTTTAATTAGTCTTCCAGTTGTGAGATGCTAATTATTTCCCCGAAAAGCGATTAATATGTTCCGCCCCATATTTTATAGTAGGTTTCGCTGAGAAAAGGTATTTGTGTCAATTTACTTCAGTATTTACTTAGTGCATCGTCCTCTCTGCGGACCTCCTTAAAAAGGGAGATATTAGGAGCACCCATAACCGGAGAGCATGTATGAAGAGAGTGATGAGTGTAGAGGAAGCAAGAGAGGAAGGATCGTAGCAGGTGGAAATCGCTAGCCTTTGCCTACCCCCACGGGAAAAAGGCGTGATAATATGTATGTATATATATATCGTCCTCTATTTTTTTTAGTTTTAAGTTACTTTATGTATCTCTAACATGTAATTTCTTGTGTGCCAATAAAGTATTATTGTTGTTGTTGTTACTTATAAGACTGACGAGTAACAAAAAAAAATTGTCTAAGTACATCTGTCCCTCAAGACCTTTTTCTCAGAAACGCGTAAATTCCATATATTTTGATTGTGTTAACCTAATTGATTACAAAAAAAAATAAATAAAAAAAATAGGAACCATAGACCCAAGTATTTGATTTAAATTCAACTTTATGTCTCTACGCATTCATGATAGATAAACAGGTTGAAAGACAGACAGACAACAAAATGATATTATGAGGGTTCCGTTTCATCTTTTTGAGGTAAGAGACCCTAAAAAGACTGAAACAAATAATTTATCATTCAAAAATCTGACGCCACTGTACTAGCAACTCTCAATAAAAAAAGATCTAAATAAATAATATCATCCGTCAAACGATCCGCAAAACTACTTCAAACAAACTGAAAGTCACTCTCCCAATTTATTTGAGTTGCCACCAAAATATCTTTGTCCGAGATATTTATTGAGTGAAATAAATGGTTTTCCCGAGCGAATTACGTAACAGACCAAACTGAACAAAGTACGAATAATCTCTGTTTGGGGCCGGTCCGGAAAATATTTTTCATCTACTTCCTGCCGTCATCGCGTTCACTGTGAGACCATTAATCAAATCTAGGTGTGTCACAATCACAACATTAACTATTGTAACAAAACCATTTAGAAACAATAAACATGGTTTTAGTTAGCCTACTCAACTCATTCGTCATAGAGTTTGTAACATTCAATGAAAAGATGGGACTTTACTTAAATTATTATATTTAAAACTTTTTTTGATGCCTGTTCGAAGTACAAGTTGCCAGTAGTATGTTCCACAAGCTACAGAGATATTTTTGTAGTAATTTAGCTAAAAAAAAAGCTACCTACCTTCAAGAAACGAGCCTACGTCTTTTTAAAAGGCCAGCAACACTCCTGCGATACCCCTGTTGTTGTGGTTGTCCATGGGCAGCGGTGATTACTTACCATCAGGTGACCCGCTTGCTCGTTTGCCGCCCTATGTTATAAAAAAAAAATACATACGTGGTATTTTTATGAAAATTGCTTCAACAGCCGGTTAGCCACATAAATTTACTGACAGACAGGGTCATTTTGGTGTTTATAAAAATAAAAATATCTAACTACTAAAAAATTTAGTTAATTTTTTAAAATTAATAACGCATGGACTTTTTATGTAAATAGCAAATAAAATAACCTTACAATTTAGAATATGCAATCTGTTGTCAAAAATGTCAATACAGGATTGCACTCAGCAAAATGAAAGTGCAAATCCGTTTGAAATTCAATCATATTTCGCAGGAGCCATTAGGAAAATGGCGGCGACATACGACGGCTCGTGCACAAAATAACAATGGTAGCGGTCGACAATGGCGGCCGCAAGCAAATGAAGATTGTAATTTATTTACTCTTTTATAAATTTACGGATTTTCGTAAAAGATTTTTTGTTAAAGTATCGAATCGTCATCTCTTTTGCCGCTGCTGAAGCGGTGGTGGTCTTGTGATTATGGCACCCGCCTGTGATCAAACCTGTGAAAAATCTGTGGATTGATAAAAAGCAATACCTTCTTCTTAGTCGTATCCTCATGGCTGAGGGTTGTGACCACCAGTAGCTATAGCTCTCGTGGCTAGTGCCTTCCAGGCAGCGGTCCAGTTTTAGGGCCAGATGAAATTTCTAGTACGTACCAATACCTGGTAGTACTAACTACCTTAATAGCACGGACTTCGCCCATTTAGATGCTTTTTACGAAAATGCCCTTAAAACTAATATTTGTACTAATGTGCTAACCATTTCCTGTGCTATTACTTGGCGGAGGTCGAGGCAATAGAATTAGCATAAGTCTTTATCCAAGGTCCAATCTAATACCAAAACTTAAACAGAGAAATAAACGACATGTTACCTCAAAATAAATGATGAACATCCTTATTTTTATTTCCAAAATAAAGTAGTTTTCTATTGTTTACGCCTCTCCGGGTGGGTAGTGGGGTGGAAGCCTACGTAAACTGTGTTTAGTTAATGTGATCTGTCGTCCGGTAGGAATCCGGGGACAAATGGCTCCCGGATTTCGGGAGTTTAGAGGGACAATGTAGGGAATAGTTGTTGTCATATATTCTGAAGTTTTACTGGTTTAAGAAATGATTACGTCTGCTGCTTATAATATATTTATAAACAACGCTTGCTTCAAAATCAGTACCTACCGATGTTAAAATTCGTGTTAGAGTATTTTATAATGCGCTTGACTTTATTATCAGCTAAGAACACCAGCGAGTGCAATGTATTCAGTGAAGTGAAAAAGAAAAACCTACAATAATGTAAAAAAAAACCGGCGAACATTTCTTTAACGGTGTATCTGGCGTATTCTGAGCAAAATTCAAACTTGTTCATAGATTTTTTGTACGAAAAAGCTCGGTGAGAAAACTCTTTTAATTTCCAAGTCACTTCCAAAATATAATGAAATTCTCATTTTATTGCAAACCAGTCGACGCGATGAAGACGACGCCCAGATAAAATTTGCTTTTGGATGAGTGATAAAAGTGATTAAAATCGATCTATGTCTTCGCGTACTTAAGTCAATATCATTTTACATATTGAGCATTATGATGTATACTATCTGTGCAATGTATTCAGGGCTATTTAAAAAAAAATCGTGAATTTGTTTACAGAACATTATGTAGCATGAATGGTTTTAATAATTATAGATACGTGTAGATACTTACTATATATTATTTAATTATGCTCATCGTCATTCGAGTTTTAAAGATATATGTGTTGTTGTAATAGTTATATATTATTTGAATGTTAAAAGATGAATACCCAGTGCCGAGAAAAACTTAATTTAAGTTTATAGTGTACTGTAAATATGTGATGTTGTTTTTTATTATTAAATAAATAAATAAAACATAGATAATAAATAGATTAATTAAAAAAACAGCTCCATGATATGCCTAAATCATTGACATGATTATATAACATAATACATTACAGTACAACGCAAAGGGTTATGTAATATATTGAACAAATAAACTTACTACGGTGTAACGGTAATGACTCGCTGAAAACGACGAAACTTCCACTTTGTTCGTTCAGAACTGAAGTTCAGCGAAAGAAATTTAAGTCATTAGACAAATTACCTTACCTTTGGTCATCATTAAGGTCCAGCTGCTAGTAAAATGTGAGTTAAGAGTTTGCAATCATGTTTTAGGGTTCCGTACCTCTAAATGTCAATCCGCTTACCCTTAAAAAATCACTCAGTCGGTCTGTCACAGCCAATTTGCAGTAAATCGAATGGACCACTAATGCACAAATAATAAATGAATTGGTGGCAGATCAAATTAGCATAATAAAAAATATTCTGTCACTGAGACTTTAAATGAAAGAGGTAATTTAGAGACTCAGATAACTAAAAAAATGTTGAAAATTCCTATCAGATATCTACTGAAACCTCTCGGGGCTCCATTCCCGTGGAAATTTCGGTATAATAATCTAGGTTAACCTACCTATTTATAAAATTTCATAGAACTCCATTGTAGGGTGTGGCAGGAGTAGTAGTTAAGTTATGGAGTGCAAGAGAGATAAATCACCAACCGTCACAGATTTTATATTATTAAGTTAGAGATACACTGGCCGTTGGCTATTCCTTTCCGTAGTAGGTTTGGATGCACTCTTCTACTTGAGTCTTCAATTGTTCGATAGACACAAAGATTTGTTTGATAGAGAAAAGAGCAATAATGTTATAAAAATGGTAAAAAAGTTGGGCCAAGGGTCATGGCGTGCGTGTGAGCCACCATCCATAATGGTGACTCAGGTGAAAATTACACGATTTGCCAATTTACCTGTCGGCCGCTTTATAACGCCCCATTTCTAAAGGCCCTTGTGTAAGTCGGGCATTCAATGTAAGTTTGTATCGCGTATAAAGTTACTATTCTAAGCTCTTTTCATGTGATGACAATAAGTTGAATTAAGTTACCGAAAAGGTTTCATAATTCTAAATGGGGTATTTTTGACATAAAGAATATGAAAGATGGATAAATATTATTCGTTATATTTTTATTTCTAAGATTACTTAAAATTACATCAGTTTTATTAATTAAAATAATTTTTAATATATTTAACGCAGTATACATACCACCCATTGCCATGGTGCACAAATAGTGCTACTCACCGGTCCAGGTGTTTTCCTCACACATAAGTGCACATGCACATTGCAGTTATATTCCCTACTAAGATACTGTACGTCTGTATACAAGGTGTAACAGAAAGGGTAAAGTTTTAATTAAAAATTAAAACAGAAACATACAAGACTAAAAACGTCTGGAACTAGTTTGAAACCGTTGTCACAATAGGCTCAATCGATATGGATATAGGTATTTTGTTACACTTATATATGCATATGCTTCTTGTTTGTACTTGTATATGCTTCTACAGCCTATAAGTTATTTTTTGTTTATTCTACCAAGATATTACCTTCCAGCCAGCAATATTTCTCATCCATTGTAAATCGAACAACAAAAGTGTGCTATCGGCAAAAGTAACGATATCTACAGATTCATCCCTTCTTCAAACAATATAGGGAGTTTGCTTTGTACCCCGCTCGTTGTAACGAAAAGAGAGTTTCCAGTACTTATAACTTAAGTCCTCCTCAGGATTTAAAGTCTTAGTGCATTGATTAAATTGAAACAAAATGAATTTTCAGTTTATTGTGAATTTTGTCCCTGATTTGATACTTAATATTGTTTATGTCCCTTTGGTTCAAAAATTGCTTAATGCAATTTTTTTTTTGTTGTTTTATGGTAAATAGAGAGGGAATGTCTTCGCCTAAAAGTGCCTAAAAAAATCTGGCCTAAATTTTTGCAATTATTTCTTACTTTTGTCTGTGTATTTGGAAATTATTTTTTTTATGCAGTTATGCTCCTTGGCATAGATGTTTATATGGATACATACTTTTTTTGTGCCACGGTTTCGTCAGAGTCGAAGTCAAGGGTGCTCCGTCACTGTACGGCGCACGCCTTCCCTAAATTGAAGTGTTGATCTCCTTGGAATCGAATGTTTATTGGGAGTGTGCCTTTCATTTCATCTCAAGATTATGTTTTATGGAATATATTTGTGATTATCATCAACTTTCAACAATCGAAGCAAGAATAAAAAATGAAATTTAAATAGATAAACGCATAGATATCAAAAATCAACTTTATGGTTACCTATAAATTAAGATCACAGGTTCCCCCAGACATTACTTAGGTACGGAACGGATAGTCCTTGACGTGTTGAAGAGTGCTGTCTTGCTTGGCTAGTCGGCCCGTTTCCAGATAGTAGGTAGTAAAGATAGACAACAAGCTAATTATTAAAAAATACAAAACACGACTAACAACTCACATAGCCTTTGTCACTTGGAGGAATGCAAGGAATCTAACAATACCTCTCACATCAAAATCTGTTAAGCCTTTAGGACTTATGGTGGAATAAAGAAACTTACATACATACATACTTACATACATGAACCGTCAGTCGTGTAATTTAGTCAGTCGTGTAAAAATATAGCTTATTATTCTCAGAAGGTACTAGTTTTTACATATGTTATACCGAAAAATATCAAAAATCAATATTTGATGTTGCCGGACCATTTCTGTAGGCCAAAACGTCCGCCAGACGCTTGAAATATCATAAATAAATTACGATTGGTCTTAACGAAAAAGGAACAAAACGAGATCATGATGATCATAGGTAGAGTTAGTTTTTCTAATTGAGTTTTTTTGTACGATTTAGACAATCAATCTAAATCAGAAAAAATAACGTTGTTCTAATTTATCATATTTTCTTTTTAAAAAATTGCGCTTGTTTAAATTGAGCTCTCTTTCGTTTCACATTCATCTCAAATCCAATAGGCAATTTGCATGAGGCGAGTTTTATGCTCATTTGGGACAAGAAATGGTATGCCATTACGGCGAAGTGAGTTTCCTTCTTATGTTTTACAGCGAAAGAAAAGTAAAACTGGATAGATAATGGAAGCGATGAAAACTGATGCCTTTGGCATGAAATTCTTGCTCTTTGACAAAAAAAAATCGCTCGCTTATTACATACCACGGAGACTATTCATTCATTTATTAAGTCATGAAGTTTTTGTGACGTTTATCATTTATAATGGTAGAAAAAAACATCGCCATAACAAACAGTTGACAATACTGACTAAATAACTAAGCGGTTCAAAACTAATAACTAAACAATGAGCCAATCTAACAAGTTGTCGAAAACAGGGTCGGATTCAATATAGCTTTTGTTTACTAGAAGCCAGGGCCGACTGGTCAACCAGCATTAATATTTTGCAAACTGCGAGATATGAACGGTAACCGTCGTCCATATTTAATGTTTTAAGTGCTTTTTCGTGTAGATACTTATTCTAAGCTCCCTCGTCGAATGGTCCTATTTCGGTATCGTATAGACATAGAGTGGCAGTTGTAGCAGTATAGTCAGTGCCTTTTTAAAATGGACGGCTGTGAAATGTTTCGACTATTTATATTTATCTGTAATCTGTAAAGGATATCGTTGATGTATAAAATCGCGATTCAACCTATTTGTGCTTTTATTTGTAATTAATTGAAGTATGCTTTACCTTAGTATTTTAGTAATAAAATAACAATTAAGGCAATCAATAAAGTTTTGTGGTAGTAAAATCTTTGGAGCTAAAAAGTTAGTAGATTTTTTTCTAAGCTTCTGTTTGAAACTTTTATTATCATGAGCATGCGCAACAATTTTAAAAAAGGTAGAATTCAATATCATTACGACAACATATAGTAAGGTATCCAATTTCCAATAACAACAAGCAATTTGTGCCGTTACGAGCATTTTGTTGAAAAAAGGCATCTCGGGAATACCTACCGTAATATTTTTCGTAACGAGAAAAATATTTTTTACAAAAACGCTAACATTGATCGATTCTGATCAGATCGTTATTACTTGATTGGCGAAAATAGAATCAAAGCGTAGTTAAATAACCATTCTATGTAAATAACAGTATTACAGGTAAGGTAAATTATAGTATAGGGTCAAATCACACAAATTGAGGTAGCCCCAAAATAAGTTCGAGACTTGTGTTGAGATGCAAACTCAACGATACTATATTTTATAACAAATACATATGTATAATAATAATATATTATTAATACTGGCTGTTGCCCGCTACTTCGCCCGCGTGACTTTGGCTTAGATGAAAAGTCTTTTTGTGTTCCAATCTTCGATTTTTATACGTCTACAGAAAATGCTCATCAGATTAATCAAGTTTTGCTAAGGCGCCATTTCCGTATTATGTAATAGTGTAGCTGGTCTCTTGAAGTTATTCATCAGATGTTCCAGATTTTCAATTTTTATACGTCAGCAGAAAATGCTCATTAGGTCGAACTGTTTTTGCTAAGGCGCCATTTCCATATATGTTATAGTGTAGCTGGTCTCTCGGAGCTTTTCATCAGATGTTCCAGATCTTCAATTTTTATACGTCAGCAGAAAATGCTCATCAGGTTGAACGATTTTTGCTAAGGCGCCATTTCCATATATGTTATAGTGTAGCTGGTCTCTTGGGGCTTTTCATCAGATGTTCCAGATCTTCAATTTTTATACGTCAGCAGAAAATGCTCATCAGGTTGAACGATTTTTGTTAAGGCACCATTTCCATATTACTTATAGTTTAGCTGTTCTGTTATGGTTCTTCATCAGGTGTTCCAATTTTCAAAATGAATTATTGCCTATATGTTGCCCAGACTTAATAGCTATACAACAAAAAAAGTTTCATTCAAATCCGTCCAGTAGTTTTTGCGTGAAACGCGTACATACATACAGACAGACAGACAAGAAATTCCAAAAATTTTTTTTTCCTTTCTATTGTTCTTTTTAGGTCTCCCTCTATCCATTTCAGTCAAAAATATTAAATGTACAGACAAAATATTTTTACTGTTTTATTATATGTATAGATAATACCATTTACCTAGATCGAGAGTATTAAAAGAAAGAGAGGGAAGTCTTTGTCTAGTACTGTGACAAAGGTGGCTATTAAATATATAAATACCATAATAATCATTAAAAACTCATATTTCTAAACGTAACCGTAACGTAAACCATATTTGGATAGCAAATAATAAAATATATGATGAATAGCGTAATGTGATCAGTAAGCAGGACAAACAAAGCGTTATAAAATGTTGAAAGCATATTTTCTTAAAAATTTAAAATGTTTATTTCAAATGATTCTAGCGATTTTTAAAGTAAATATCCTTTCATTCCATTCAAAGCAAAACTTCAGTCAAGAGATTTTCGATTGTAGATTGCATCCATGGTAATGATCTGATAAGAGTTAACGAAAAAAACTTATTTCACTTTTTACCGAAATAATAGAAAATCCATATATTTTCCATCACCAGCATTCGAGGCACTCAGGCTATCATATTTTTAGCAGACTTTATAATAAAAGTTGCTAATGAAACGTCAAATCCTATTCAACAAACATAATAAGACTGAATTCCCGTCGGGCGGGGCTAAACATCGTATAATATCTTATAATAATGGCAGCTACAAGAAAAACAAGACACGATTTATCAATTTACGCTCTTGTTCTAGAAGGACTGATAATGCTTTCAGGTTTTCATCGTTTTATGTAGTTCTTGGATATCATATATGCAAGTTTTTATTTTCAAAAGACTATAAGCACTATTTTATTGTGTTTAGTATTTTTTCTTTTAACCGGAGCATTATTTCTATTGGTTTAATGAATGAAGGAAATTATAACCTGGTTGTAGTTATAAAATATATTTTTGTAATCTAAGTATATACAGACATTCATACGTGTACACAGTGTTCAGTGAACTGCATATCAAGTCACCCTGCATAGCTAAATTTGCAATAAAACTGTACCGTTCCAGTGCCATTATAGTAGTAAATATACGTGTTTTTCTGAGTAATTTAGTAAGAAGTTTTACGATGCTAGTCAAGCCAGGCCTTCAGGAGCTCCCAAAGGAGCGTTATCAGCTAACGAACAATTTATCCTGCATCAATTAACAAAGAGAATTGTTCCCGATCCTACGATAATGGACGATGTTACTTGAAATTGTTACACATTTTGCTGTCTAGTACGAAACAATGTCACTATAAACATACTACAACCTTTTAATTAACTTGAAATATATGTATGTTCGGCTCAAGTTTGCTGGCTAAAAGTACTAAGTTTGTCATACCTAGGTGGAATTTTACCTCGTTCTACCCTTCTTACGGTAGTGACCTTCGTTAGTTTTGTTTTTTATATTGTAAGGGAGATTTAATATCGCTGGCAAAAATAAATGTTTGAAAAATTAACTTATTTGCCATGTTGCTTTCTAATCACATAAAAATGGAAAACAAAGTAAAATTAAAAAAAAATTGTTAGTGACGATATTTTTTTTGTGTATCGTTTGATGAAATAGGTGAACAATGAAATTCACGCGAGCGAAGTCAAGGAACAAAGCTAGTCGTTTAATAAAAGTGAAATTAATATATTTGCTTTGTTACTTCTACATGCAAATATCTGAAAAAAAATGTGCCATCCTACCTAATATTAGAAATGCTAACATGAGTTTGTTACTTCTTCACGCTTTATATAGTACTAGCTTTTGCCCGCGGCTTCGCCCGCGGGAATTTCCCACGGGAACAGTGCTTTTTCCCGGGATAAAAAGTAGCCTATGTGCTATTCCAGGTCATTATCTACCTCTGTACCAAATTTCATCGAAATCCGTCCAGTAGATTTTGCGTGATTGAGTAACAAACATCCTCACAAACTCACAAACTCACAAACTCACATCCAAACTTTCGCATTTATAATATTATATAGTATATATAGTATATAGTATATAGTATATAGTATATAGTATATAGTATATAGTATATAGTATATTATATAGTATATAGTATATATAGTATGGATGTGTATGCGAAAAGCATACATAGTTAGAAGTACCGAGAAGGACATAGGATACCTTTCATCCCGGGAAAAGCACTGTTCCTGTGTTTTTTGGTCAATCCAATCATTCACAAGCTTGGGTAACCGCGAGCTGCGGGGCCTGGCCCCCGAGGAGTACTGGGTAAATCGGTATTCAATTTCCTCTGCGTTATGATACAGGAATCTATTTAAGCGCGTTTAATTTAGCGAAAACAAAGCATTTTCCTTCAATAATTTGTGGAGCTGTATGACGCGGTAAGATTTTTCTCTCTCTCTCTCTCTCTCTCTCTCAGCCGAAAGACGTCCGAAGATTTTTCTACTTGATACAAAAGTTTGGATATCTCAGAATAAAATTGGCTTTATACACAGGACCATGTAAGTCAAAATAATAACACTAGTTTACACAATTTGTGTACCCTTAAAACTACTAGGTTTATTTGATAGATCTATATTATGTGGAATTCAATTTTAAATTTTACAATTTTTATTTCCCGCAAAAACATTTTTTGAAAGTTGTGTTATTTTCTCCATACAAGGACTATAACCATAAAATGTATGGAGAAATTAACACTACTTTCAAAAAAAGTTTTTCCAGGAAATAAAAATTGTAAAATTTAAAATTGAATTGCTTTTTATTATTGAAGAGTGTTATAATAATTACAGCTATAAAACATGTTAAAATTTTTAGAACTACTTATTTTAATACTGTCGCAAAATATTAGCGAAAAATAAAATTTCGAATTTTTGACACATTTTATTTCACAAATCTTACGTGATGGAGGAAATTTATAATTAGACCTATATTCCACACATACAGATCTATCAAAAAAACCTAGTAGCTTTGAGGGTATAAAAAAAAATAAAAAAATTGTAAACTAGTGTTATAGCAATAGTTTCTAATTAATTTCTCTCAATAACGTACATCTAGTACTGACAACTAGCATAGCCCTGGGACTTTGTTTCCGTGGGAATTTCGGGAAATCATCTCTTAGTGCTCCTCTACACTCCCTAATACATACAATATATACAAGAGCAATAATTGCAGCGCATCAATTTACTATCAATAATTGCAAGCAACTGTTGTTTAGACCATACAAGTAAATTATTGCTTTAATTTCATTGTATGCAACAGGCAAGAAACTCGCACCATCTAAATGGGCCTTTAATGTTACTCTTACGCTCAATTAAAACCTACTGTCTTACTACAAAACGATGTCTAAAGTTAAATACTTGCTAAACACATTACCCGTTCATAAGAAAAAGATACTGACAACTAGAAAATGTCATTAAAGCACGTGTATTTTTTAATTGTAAGGGTAATGTGTTTTGTAGTAAGACAGATAGTGTTTATTTTCCGAAACTAAATTACTACGTAACATTTCAAAAACGTTTCCCCATAAACTACAAACGAAAACTTGTACAACTCTTCAGTTGAAATGTCTCTTTCAGACTTTTACATTTTTGCGCTCTGAAAGGCCACTCATAATAACAAAAGAAGAAAATAAATTCGTTTTGACGGCCATTCAGACCTCAGCAGAACTGTGACGTCAGAATTCGAGTCTCATTTAGTTGACGCATCGATCCTACACGACCTTTGTATTCACAGTCTCTCGATTATGTGCAATGCAAGTAAAATATTGAAAACGTCCGTTTTGGTTGTAATTTTTGCTAACTTTGAATTTTTTACTGTGTATTTTTCTTTGGTTTCTATGCTTTGCTTTCTGTTCCATATTTATCTAAGTATTTCACATGCCATCGCAAACTAAAAAGTGTTGAAGCTCTTCCACGTGAAGACTACATTGTTCAGAGTTTCGAAAACGCATGCACTTTGAAATAAAAATACTTTTAGGAAATTCGAAAAATCGTCGTTCTATGCACGGATCACTAAATTTTGAGATCTTATTTTAGAGTACGAATATCAAAGGCCTTTGAAACATGTCGGCAGAGACTGATTGGCAAATTAAAAGGATAGAGATCGTCTGAGAAAATCCTCTACAAATATTGTTTCCAAAACCTATACCGTGTTCCATTAGAGGTGTGTCGGGTAAATAAAATAAAATATTATTGACTTTATCATCTCAATAGCTGCGTGATGGAGTATGGGCGGGGTTGACAACAAAGTTCGCAATTCGATGTCATGCTTACGGCGATGTACTCGTATGTTACTTATAGAAATTTATTAGGTCAATATATTATTAGGCGCTAGAGTGCTATACAAGAGCACTGAAGAGGGGAACAAAATTAATACATATCATATATGGTTACTTTATTGGTACTATATCAATAAAGTTGTAGAACGGGATCCTAACTTTGTCTGGCCAATTTGCTCGGTCAAACGCTCAGCAGAGTACTCGGCGTCTGCGGCACGTATTGACACTGTGAAGTGAACTCCGCGAATGCGACAATAGTGACGTCTGGTGGCAAATAGTTAGAAGCCTCTAGTTGGTCGACTGGGGACAGGTCTACTAGCTTATGAACAGCTCTTCTTCATATGTACTCTGTGACTCGGCGAAGTATTAAGGTCACGAAGTACAGGTGCACCGAGTACTCGGTCGAGGGCGAGGGTACTGTATCGCCCGTTTACTCGGTACGTGTAATCAAGGCATTAGTTTCGGCCTCCCTCTCTTTTACGTCAAAACTTAGGCGAGGATTAATCCTAGAGCCAGAATGTTTGTGATAGGAAAGTTAACGCTTTGCCACAGTGGTCACTAACAGATACATACATAAAATATGCAACTTGGTAAGTAAAGTAGTCATAACAAAACTTTTTACTCAAACAACTCACAGATTCTACAAAATACAATTTGCCGATAAAAAGAGTCACGAAAGGTTGGAGCCAACGTTCGCATACAAAACTACAACATTATAGCCCCACCCTATCCACCCTACAACAATATTACCCACCCCATGTACCCTTTCAACCTTAATAATAATTTTGCAAACGGACTGTGAAACTGTTTTTACGCTCGCCTTTTTGTGTGGTCATATAAATATGAATGTGGTGATGATCTCGCACCCACACTTTCTTTCACACTAGCGCCCCGCCCCAGCTTCTCTCAGGAGGTACATGCATAAATTGTAGCATATATCACTCAGGCATAATGTAGCTTTCCATTGGTGAAAGAATTTTAGAAATTGGTTCAGTAGTTCTGAAGATTACCCCCTACATACAAATTCACAAACTTACCATCACTTCCTCTTTATTAAATTAGTTGAAAGTATGAAGTATGATAAATGGAAACTTATAATTCGAAATACACAAAAAAGAATCCGCAACATGCTTCGTCAAAAATATTTAGTCTAAAATAGGCCACCCCGCATCGTACCTGGCTCAAAAGTTACCAGTATTGGCGGCGTTGCCGCGCTGTATGGCAATGGAGATTCTCTGAGACAGATACAAAACGGAGCGGCCGCCGTCACATCTTTCTGATAATCTGTGGCCCAACTCTCTAATAAATACTTTAGTCTCAGTTCCCCAAACACCTGTGGTCTTGAATGCCACCGGAACAAAGATATAGGTCGGTTTCAAAAACTGATATTTGGCATGTTTCTGCCTTGCCGCACTGTCCGCTGCTGACCCCGCACTCCGGACGGTATCATGAGATGCGAAGCAGCAAACGTACTAACGTTACGTACGTACGTACGTTTTAAAATTCAGTATCGTTATAATAAAAATATTCGAAATTAAAAGTACCTCATAATTGATAACATCGATTGTAGTACCTATTCATTAACTGTGGCTATGAAATAATAAAGTGAAATGAAAACTAAACAAACGAGGTCTAAAAAAGCACTGAATCGCGTGTATTTTAATTTTATTTCGATCAACACGACTGAATATGTAATTCTGTGCCAGATAGGCACTAGAAAAGGTTTTTTTTGGTTAGTGATTGCCTTTTTCGACCTGAAACCCTAATAACTCTAGTAAGCAAGTGATAGTATAAATATAATCAAAGATTCGTAGGGTAAAAGGGTATTTCAAGGTTTATAGTTCGTTGACTGTAAAATGGAAACTAAAATTTTATCGGCCCCTAATGCAGGGATGCATGCTATCCTGCTCTAAAGAGAGAGTAAAGAAAGGGATTTGCTATGTAAAGTAGATGCAAAAGCTGATGTGTGTGTGATGGTCAAATATTTCGGAACGTTGATGTGAATTTCAGAATGGTAAGCATGAGTGGGTGTGACGATATGCTTTGACCGCTTTGTATATTTACTTATATAAGTTCATTACATACATTTAAAAACATATGACTTGGTCAAAATATACTAGTATTTTGACCGAGTCAAAAAGTATCACAATTTGGTCGGTATGATCTTTTTTTAATGTTCATTGTTTGATTTTTGCTATTTATGAAAACTTGTAAATGGCTTTTGTCCTTATTTATTGTTAATGCTTTGTTGAAATTGTAAGCTGTAAGTTTTCTTTTAAGATAAAATAAAATAATTTTTTTTGGACTCAGTCGGACAATCGCGTGAAAACATCACTCGACACCCTCAACTCAACCTACACACAACCTACACACAACTAAAATACACTGTATTACTTTTGAAAGTGAAATAAATCAGCTGAATTTTGCATGACGACTGATGTACATTTAGAACATGGAATTATAAGCACTAGATACATCTACATGCATCTTCATGAAATACTATAGAATATTGCGTATCACTTATCATACCTTGGCTAGGTATTTTATATATTGTGCCTAGAATGAAGAATGAAATACTGATTGCTTGGGTCTTGACAATTTATTACTACATAAACTTGGAAATTATAGATTTTTATACATGAAGGTATTTTTGAAACTTTGTCTTATTTTCCACACTATACCTATCAAAATCCTTGAAATCAGAAATTCTTTATTGAAACTTTATATTCAAAGAAAGTTTTTTTTCACGTCGAAAACTAATTATATAATCATAGACATAATTGTCTCAAGCTACAAACTACTAGCGTTTAGGAACGACCACTGCTGAGAAGTACCTACTAAAAATGAAACGCGGTAGATAAGTCATCTATATTTGTATGACGTGAATGCTACTCGTAACTTTATACTTACAAATAGATCACGCTCGCACGCAATCCCACGTCTGGCCTAATATATATCTGTGGTTTTGTGCTTTTGCAAGTTCCATCAAGTACAATCGTCTCAAATGGCTTACTTGCCAGTTCTAAAACTTTCTTCATTTGACACTTAGCTTGTTCAGAACTTGACGCTTAGTTTATGTTATAGTGGCACTTTATTGTTCAAGTATTGGTTAAGTTAATTGATGGCAATAAGTTTATGACGTGGATATTGTTATAAATAACTTAAAAAACTAAATAGAGACAATTTATGTTATTGAAGGGGTGGTAGCCGAGTGGTAAGGCGCCCGCCTGTGGATGCAAAATCCCAGGTTCGAATCCTGCCCGGGCTACATGAGTTTGTATACCAATCTGACTCATGTTAGTTTTCATCGACCACCACTTGCTTCCGGTGAAGGAAAACATCGTGAGGAAACCTTCACTATAGTTGATGATTATCAACTAAGTAGTGTGTGAAATGAAGAAGGCAATGGCAAACCACTACATTAAAATTGCCAAGAGAGTCGTTGTGTGTTTCATTCCATATAATGATCACGATCCTCAGTCATGAGGAAATACGACTAAAGATGTTACCAAACTAAACTCCATTTATTCTTACCAGTCCTATCATGTAAACAATCTTCACAGTACTTTTTAATGAATTTTGTTGAAAATAAATCAAATATAAGTAAATAAATAAATATATACGGACAAATCATACAGATTGTGTTAGCCCCAAAGTAAGTTCGAGACTTGTGTTATGGGATACTAACTCAACGATACTATATTTTATGACAAATACATATATAAATAAACATCCAAGACCCAGGCCAATCTGAAAAAGATCAAAAACATGAAAAAGTAAAACATTTATTTACCACGAAAGTAATTTCCTAAAAAGTCTATTTTAATTTATATTGTTGTAAAATCATAAAAAGACATGGTATGATTGTTAACATGATAGGACTGGTAAGAATAAATGGGGTTTACCTCGATTTTGATGAGTCGAGTATAATGCACGGCGTGCCTGCGCTCGGTGGCGTGCAAAAATGTAAATCATCTAGTTAAACCCTAAATATCAATTTATATCTGTACCAAGCATACAATATGTAAGTTAATACATTTATAGTATATGTAGTACATTTACGGAAAACAATATTACCGCCCGCCGGGCTTAGAGTGGATAGCACAGAGCAATATCTGAGCTAAATGTATTGAAACTGTAGCTCGCTCTGGCTATTAGCTTACAGTGTATTGAATAATAGAACTTCAATAATGTTAATTGTAAGAATAGGTAGTCTTATCTACTCTGAATAAAACTCGTAGATTTATGTTTACAAACCCCTTTTATAATACATGGATCATATTTCTACACTTTATACATGGAAACACAATAGATCACATAAACATTATGTAAAGCTACGCGCACAATCAACCATCACAACCCATCGCTGACGCAGTCTTCCACAGACTACTCAAGACTGAAGGGATTCATACTGCATCTTGTTCTTCTTTCAAATCTTCAGTCAGCTAACAGTAGATTATAATGTAACTTGAGTGTCTTTCAAATGAAGGTTGCATTTTAATTCCGTATTATGATGGGGCGCATGGATGCGGGCAGCGCAGGACCGGTCGTTGTGGAAATCCTTGGGGGGGGGCCTTTTTCCAGCAGTGGACGTCTTTCGGCTGACAGAAGATTATGATGGCTGGTTAGTCAAAATTAAGTTTTTTTAGGGTTCCGTACCTCAAAAGGCAAAAACGGAACCCTTATAAGATCACTTTGTTTTATAATTAACAATTTTGCTAGCGTGAAATCAGTTTTTATCCATTTCTTCTTTAGCTATTTAAAGAACATCTGTGTAAAATTATAAGTTTCTTCGTTCAGTGGGTTCGTTTCTGCGTTGCGTTGATATCACAATCACTTAAACAGAGTCCAATTTTATATACGACTACAAAGATAAACTTATCAATTATTTTTTTTTTACTCTTTAACGCTGCTGTAACTTAGTAATCATAATTTATTGTCACATATATTGTTAAGATTGCACAAAAGGACATAATGTTTTCCATTACCTTTTATTTCGAATGAGTACCAAATAATAAGTTAACGCTAAAGTAATTGCTATGAAATTATATTTTTTATGCTAAATGAGAATATACATAAGGGACGATGAATCTTCTCCGATATCATAATCGGCTTAGGATTTATCTAATCAATACTTTTCATTACAATTTGTTAAATTATTTCCTTTTGAAGCTACTTTTTTTATATTTTCTAAAGAAAATTGCGTCTCTCGGGACTTCTGCTTATTTTTGGTGAAGAACTTTTTCTAAAAATGCTTTATTTAGTTTACTACAGAGACCAGTTTCACTTCAAAAATAATTTCTTACATAAAATACTATTATTATTATATAGTTTATAAAATATTTAATTGCTTCAAAATTCTTGTTATCGAGTATCGATAATTTGATAAAGTAATAACGCCTATAGAAAGCCATCTTTTGTCTAATCTTCTAATGTAAATCTATCAATCGTACGTCATCTAAAGTCTGAATTTTTAAAAAAAATATCGATTTGTTTGAGTGTGTGTGAGCTTAGGACTCACCTGTGTGAGTCCTATCAGACAGCCACAAAATAACGCGTCTATGCAATTCTATTCAGTTTATTTATTTGTACTTTGGGGTTTTTCTTCTTACCGAGTTGAAATGGCTATAATTATTTTGTTTTAGGCCAGTATGTGACAACTTTAACTTTGGGGTAATACTCGATTCTCCATCGGGTTCCATTTAGTGGACACTAGGTACTAACTACTGTCCGTGCTGTGTATGAAAAACAATGACAGAAGAAATATTTTGATATTTACTTTTGTAAAGATAAAGTTACCATCGCATATCATGCATTTGTAATATTTCATGTAGGTAATATATTCCGTACGTGTTATTTGAACATCTTACTTGATATTTTACTTCGCAAGTGGAGCTTTTATCAGGTGCGTTCACCCTTTCAACACCGATTTAATTTTCAAAGCAATCCGCTTACGGCCTCCGGATTGCCGGTTTATTGTCGTAGAGGGATTCACGATTGGCCTATTCCGAATATTATTTAATATTCCCCTTCCCCATTTTTTCCCATCCATTAACGGGAAGGACACCTTTGTTGACTCATAAATTCATCGCGGAGTTTTATTTCAGAGTTTCAAATTGGAAGGTTTGTTGAAAAAATAAAAGATGCTTACGATTTTTAATTGTCTTATTGATTTTTTTAAGGAAAATCAAATAACGCGCAGCTCCTGCTAGAAAATAGCAACCTATGCGACACTAGCGCCTCTTCATATATAACTAGCTTTCGCCCGCGTGAATTTCCCACGGGAATAGTGCTTTTTCCCGAGATGAGAGGTACCCTATGTCCTTCTCCATACTTCCAGCTATGTGTATGAGAAATTCCAGGAAGATTGGTTCAGTAGATAAAGCGTGAAGGGGTAACAAACAAATAAACAAACCAACAAACTCACTTTCACATTTATAATATTAGTTAGGATTTGGGAACATGTCTGTTGTATACACCATTGCCTAAAAGAGGAATGTACCTAGTGTTATTCAAAATTTAGATGATAGCAAGCGATGAAAATGTTTGTATTTATTCGTCCATTGCGGTCGTGATTTTAGAATCTGCGTGAGTGTAGAGACTAGCATCCTTATTTAATTCAGGTTTACTAGTATGTACACAATAGTTGACGCTAGGTAAAGGTAGTTTTTAAGTTACGTCAGATGCCTTTAGGCGACCTAATAAAAATCTAATAAATAGTTATAGACTCAGGTTATAACCTGAGTCTATTTATCCTGAGTCTATAACACACTCGATAAGAAAGATAAAAGCTAAGTACATATTAAAGTATTTGACTTCGGATCTTCATTCAACAAATGAGTGATCAGACGAAGCTTGAACGGCTCTAATTACGGATAAAAGTGAGAGTTCGATGTTCGGTTCGACTCAATTTACATACAAACGAGGCCTTGATTGCGTTTGCGGGGCGCACGGCCGCGACTCGCTAATGTCTATCAAATTTAAACGAAAGCCGATGTCACAGCAAATTTTAATAGCACTTTAGCTAAGCAGAAATTCAATTGATATTGTGCATATTATAGAGGAACCTTGGGTTCGATATTTTTATAGGACATTTTGCATAATAATATAATCACAAATCGTCGAGGATTTTTTTCACTTTCATTACCACCTTTGAGTTTATAAGGAGGTACCTAATTTAGACTTGGGTTGAAAAGTAGTATGTTCTGCGATATTTTAGGAACCATTGTTGTTACGCTAATGAAGATTGGGCGGTGGTTTTTAACTAGCATTAAAATCGGTTCAGTGGTTTTTGAGATATTGATGCAACTCGTATCAGCGCTATCTAAGTACCTAGTCGAAGTTTGCGATGAACTAGTCAAGTACCTATTTCAACCCTCAAACAAATGTTTTTTTTCAATTACATTTAATGGATGAATCATTTTACTTGAAAAAAGTATAAGAACGGGTGCGAACTCAGGCGATCTAGTTTACAAACTTTAGGAATTTTCGAAAGCCTTTTTTCCAATTCGGCCGTAGTGTGATTTACAACCGACTGACTCACGACACTTGTAAAGATAAACGGTAGGTCGTAAAACCGGGTGAAGACGGATGGTCGGCTCCGGATCACGGTTTATGGGCCGATTAACGTACGGCAATATCGATTTCATACCGCCGCCGACGACACAAGTGAAAATGACCAGGCACGCATTTAGAAATGAGACATTTTGACCGCGACTACGTCCACGTGAAATTTACTGTTGTTAATATCTCAGGTTGCGTGAAATTACTGTTGTTAATATCTCAGGTTATAAGCGGGGTGTCAAAATTAAAGCTGCGTTTGATTTTAAGTTTAACATTCAGTAATACAATCGCATCTAAATTTCAATTTAATAGTTCGCGTGATGTGCTCACAAATATGCAAACATACGCTCAGAAATTAATAAAAAAAAGTTTGGGCTTCTATTGGCTCTACATAATTATAAAGATCATTTATCATCATCAACAACATTTATTTTTAAAAATCTCTCATTTACCCACGGCTTCGCCGGCGTTCCCATTTGAGCAGTGCTTTTTCCGGGATGAAAGGTACCTACCTACCTACCCTACCTTGTCAGTACTTCTAACTTGTAATGTATATGAAATTAATTTCAGGAAGATTGGTTCAGTAGATAAAGCGTGAAGAGGTTACAAAAAAGTTATCATAAAATGGTTCCGTTTTTGCCTTTTGAGGTACGGAACCCTAAAAAACAAATAAACTCGCATTAGTTAGGACGTAACGTAACAATAATATACTATCTGTAGATTTCCCCACGAAACTCATACAGACCTGAAAAAATCGGGCACATGTTATATTGCGTTGTTTTCGCCCGGGGCCTGACGCCGGCCCTGGCGCGATCTGTTGCTTCAGTTGTTACTCTACGATATTGAGACAGTTATTTCGTCGTTTATTCTCTACGTCGCCATTAGGATTTGCCGTCAGACATTTTCCACTTTATTTTCTTTTCGACATCATTCATTGAGAAATGGACATGTTGTACAATGGAAAAAAGTTAGCAGTAAATATATTTACTTACTGCAATAAAATACCACAGAACAGTGCTATATTCCACTTAACGCCAAAAAATAACATTCTTAAGTAATCTATAAAATCGAATTAAATTTATCATAATTAAGTATCATATTGCTAAATACCTAAGGATCTCCATTAGAAAATGAGTATTTTCTTTAGTAATATTGACAAAATTCGTGTAAAGGTTTTTTCTGTGTAGGTACGAGTACCTATATTTTCTTTCGACCAACTTCGATGAACCTCGATAATATTAGCTAGCTTGCTATCAATCTGCATAGCGAGATTTTAAAAAAATGTCTAAAAATCGTTCTCCTACTTATTTATTAAAATAAATACATCTGAGTAAAAAATGATCATCTTATAAATAAAAAATCACCTCGAATGCGCCGCACCAAGGCAGTGTGCCCAGATTACTATAGCAGCATTTCTCCGCTGGACGGCATACTAGCATTTCAATTTCCCCGCTGGACTGCGAGGCTTCCGCTGAGCAAGGAAGACACCAGCCCTTGGGTCTCCAGTTGCCTCGATGAGACGCGTAGAGATTTGACTACTTATTTGTATTTATGAGACACATGGAGACCTTTTTCTTCCATATACCTACATTGAAATAACATTCGTATTGGATTTCATATGTACTTACATTTTTTGTTTGTTTATTTTGCTTACGTTCTTGGAAGTTTATTCCGTGACATGAGGAGGACGCGTATTTTTCAACATTTTATATTAAAGACGTAAATAAAGTCTCAAGTAGCTATTATTTCCTTTTCACGTATAAAATTTATGTTGTACTCTTCATCCTAATTCTTTGAATAAGATGTTTTCATCTTGCCGTTTAGTTATTTAATAGGGTACCGTACCTTAAAAGGCAAAAACGGAACCCTTGCAATATTATATAAGATCACTTTGTTTTCTTTTCAACCGACTTCCCAAAAAAGGAGGAGGTTATATGTTTCGATGTATGTATGTTTTTTTTTTTATGTATGTTCGCCGATTTCTCCGCCTACTGTGGACTGATTTCCGAAATTATTTTTTTATTCGAAAGGGTCTATTCCCAAGTTGGTCCCATTTTAACCACGTCAGAATCTGTTCGGTAATTTTAAAGATACTTAATAAAATATTTAAATACAAACGTTGGATTATAGAGCAAAAGCCCGCGAGAGCATGCCCTTCGTTATTTTATGAAAACTCAAGATTCTCTTTGCATGTCCCCAACACACAGAAATAGCGATTATCGACTATAAAAGTTGCATCATGATTACTTAATCAGATAATTTGTAGCAATAATATTTAAGGTAGCTATATTTCCTCAAAGTAAAAGTTTTTATAAGATTTTATTCCGAATAATATTAGAAATCATGCCCTCCATTGCTAAGCAATTGATGCAGATATAAACCCCTGCCAGACATTGTAACTTTACTGAATTATAGTTATATTTGTTTTATTATAAAAGCTGAATTCAATGTTACTTTGAGAGGTCCCCAAGGGTGCTTTTTATACCTGTAAAAATCACTTTTGCTATCCATATTACCTGCATAAGCAACTAATATCCAAACTTCATGCCTAGTCGCTAATCTTTTTTATCCGTATATCCCACACAGATAAATATTCAGCATTTGTAAAAGCTGAACGGTTTGGTCGTCGCAGGCTCTTGGTCTATATATGTGCCAAAAATTCCGTGGAATTCTGACATATTTTGACATTTCAAATCAAACTGACATAAAAAGTTTCCATTTCTTAATTTTCGGCCAGCGATTAAATAAGTTTAAGTTTTCATGACAACATGAAAATAAGTTTTATAGGTGCACTAAAAATGATAAAATAAATTTTTTTTCAAAAAAAAATGAACCGACTTCCATTATAATACTGAAAATCATGAAATAACTTAATAGGCAGATTAATCAAAAAGAAAAATGTATTGGCATGCTACCTACTGAACGAGGTGAAGTCGGTGCCAAATTAAAAATTAAATAATCTAAATTAGCTTAAGAACCATGTAGTACAAATAAAATGCCTAACTAAACAACTACATAATATCCTTACTTCTGCACTTGGCACCGACTTCACCTCGTTCAGTAGGTAGCATGCCAATACATTTTTCTTTTTGATTAATCTGCCTATTAAGTTATTTCATGATTTTCAGTATTATAATGGAAGTCGGTTCATTTTTTTTTGAAAAAAAATTTTTATATTAAGAAACATATTACATCCAAAGAAGCTTAGAATATTATATACCTCATTGAAAAAATCGCAGTCCTTTTCATGATTTTTAAAATATTCTAATTTTTTGGGGAAAATGGGTTTTGGCAGTTTCAAGCGGGTAGAGTAACTGGAAAAGACAATATGCATAATGAAAACAAGGGCCCTTGTCCCTTGTTTTTCGAGTGTCATTGTGGAGAATCTGCCAAGGCAAGGTTCAAATTATTCAGATCCTTCGCTATCTACGTACGAATACTACCTTCCCTTCTCGATTTTGTAACAATTTGTATCATACATATTTACCTTTAATAGATTATAATATACTAGCTGCGCTCTGAGGCTCATGGAAATTCCGGGATAAAAAGTACCCTACGTATTATTCAAGTTTCATGCCATCTGAGTACCTCATCGAAAATAGTTTTGTGTTCAATAATAATAAACATCCAAACACAGATAAGTATGTAGAATAGATATACATTTAGATGTCTAAATGTATATCTATTCTCACAAACCGTCACATTTATGCCTAACACAAATTTTGTATTTCTGCAACACACTTATTTTTTCGTTGTTCTATACTTTCTTTTATTTTAATATTGTGTTACGAAACTGCATGTAAGTTTTGAAGCTGCAAATAAAGATTGTATATCTATCTAGAATTACAAGTATTTTTGTCGATGCTGTTGCAAAGACTTTTATTAAATGATATGGTCAAAATATAAATTGACTAAATATAACTCGAAACTCGTTTTAACTCGTAACTAATTTTGTGCAGCCACAAAAGCGTAATTCCACAGCAATATTAATATTTGCAGAGATGTAAAGAAGAGAGAAGAGATCAAAACAGTTCATTATGAACCATTCGGCATCAGAATCTCATTAAAAACGAGGTTTCGCATTTAAGAAATTGAGATTTGTTGGACTATTCTTGAACATGATTTGTAAATGTACTTTATAGACACTTTTAAATGGAAAATAAAATTACTATATTCTTTTTTGTCTAACCATGTATCTTTCAGATTACCGTTGTAGCGTTAACCGTAAGTACTAATATTTTGATTTTGAATTAATTGAAATTTGATCACACGTTAAACGCTGAGCTTTTGATACATGGATCAGTAAAGCCTGAAATAGAACTTGTGGTTAAGGACAGAGCTCTTTTATCTGTATCTATAATGTTTTTCTATTTTTTTTCAATCAAAATACACAGTAGCTATTAAACCATGTCATAAAGTTGTAAGAGCTCCAAGTAAAAATTTCGATTTCCTAAAACTGGCGCAGTCGCCATTTTATACAATCCTAATTGCTATTGGATTTCATCGTATCGTTTAAATAATCGTTAAATTTAGAACTTTTTAACCGGTTTTTATATTGGAGTGGGGAATACAAAATAATTTTAGAAATGGTTTATTTTGTTGAAACATTTATTATCAATAATTATAAATACGCTCATATATATAATAACCCAACGAGACATGCAATGTCAAATTAAAGAAAAATCCCACATTAAAAAACTGATAGTAATAATAAATAAATAAATAAAATCAATTTATTTCAGGTAATATAACCCATATATCGTGCATACAGAACATAACCATATATTGGCATCGCATCATATCATTCCGTAAATTAAATCGAAATGCTTATGCATAACCAATAAAAAAGGCTCTACCACGAAATTAAATCTCATAAGTGCTCAGGTACTCCCAATCTTTGCCAACATCACCAATTCTGGACGATCAAAGACATTACGTCCTCGTTTATTTGATTGCATGATTCGCCAATATAGACCACGTACGTCTTTATGGGTGAAACTAGTTTGGGACGTAAATTGTGATTAGGGTTCCCTAAAAAAAAGGAATACGTTAAAAAATTGCGATTCATTTTTTTTTTCATTCTATGTGGCCAATTATTTTATTTTTTTTAAATAAGAATGTTTTTGTCATGGTTTAAAGAGGGATTAACTTTTGAACTGAGTATCCTGGTTTTGTATTTCGCCAACCTACCTGAAGGTTTTGGGTTCGCTCCTACCGAGTTTATATACGATCCGACTCGTGTACAAAGTTTATTAACCACCGCCTGATTTAAATGAGAAAACATGATACAAGGACTTTTGCGGGGGAGCTACACATATAAATAGGAACAATCAGAACAGTCAATGGGAAAAATAGAAAATGTATTAGACATTCGATTAAAATTGTAGGTTCTGCCTAAAATAAAAGATTTTATTTTTATTTGAACATAATGTAAGTACTAATGTGTGTGCCTGTAGTTATTCAAATAAAATAATTAAATTAAAAAAAAAAACATACATTTGGTAGGTACCTAAGCCAGCAACGACGCATCGTCGTCGCTGCTGAGGTATCTAAGCTCAACAACGACCATGGTGATGGTTTATATTAATTATAGGTAACTCAAATTTTAAGTATCTCATCATAATTTTAAGAAATAGGAATAGTACTTATAGAATTTGGGCCAGAATCTAGATTCTCGCAAGATCCTGATATGCTGTCAACTCTCAGCCAAAACGCGTGACTTTATTAGGAAAACAGCGATATAGATCCATAAATACCGGGTCTAATGGCATTTCTCCCCACATTAGCTTCATGAGAAACCTTGTTACCCATCGCGAGCACGAATTACCGTCTACCAACTACATTAACGGTAAGGGTCCTGTCCCATTTGTCCACAATGACTAAACTTCGTTAGCGGACTTGTGATCGTGATGTTTGCACCTGTTTTCATAGAATTTTCGAACTGTTTTCTATTTAAACCAAGTTGCATAAGTGACATGAACGACCATAATAAATAAATATATCCGGACAAATCAAACACATTGCCCCAAAGTAAGTTCACGACTTGTGTTATGGGATACTAACTAAACGATTTTTTTCTCTTTATTTTGGCATCAAACAGTCATTACATACAAAATACTACTTATGACTATGACTATGACTACTCATTACAAAATACAATGAGTGGCCGAATTTAAAAATTATAACAAATACATAATATATAATAAACATCCAAGACCCAAGTCAATCTGCAAAAAGATCACTTCCATCTTGACCAGACCGGGGATCGAACCCAGGACCCCCTGATTCAGAGGCAAGGTCTTTACCACTGAGGTCATCAACATAATCTAACGTCCGTGCAACGTTCGTGTTATAAAATGTATCTAACTCATATGTTAATCTAGGTCAAACCCCACCCTTGTAATCAAATTTGTTTCATTTTGCGGCCGTGAAGCCTGATTCTATTTCGAGTGTAAATTGAGTAGATACTTTTAGAAATTCTATTTCAATAGGTCTATGAGAAAGTCCCTTGTCCAACAGTGGCCATCTTGAGACTGCGATGATAATGATGTGCATTCATCTACTTTCAAACTTTTTTGTATGCGTATTATTGCAATTGTCAGAATGTGGTCACTATTTTAGAAATTCTACCCTGAATCTTGGTGCATAAATTACTTACTTCGATGCTATACGATCCAAAGAAAATCTATGCCTTTGATACTAGAATACTCCACTCTTTCCTGTTCTTGCCAGTCGACTCTTTGTATATATAAATGAATACAAGTTAATTATATTCTAGTGCTTCCATTTGAGTCAATGAGAGCACACCACCTTGCAATATCCTGCAATAACGAATCGATCTCTAAGGTCTATCGGCACGTGACCAGACTTAAAGGCCTATACTTTTTACCTTCCAGATTTATTTGTAGCTTTATTCGGTTTGCACGCCGCGCTGAATATTAACAAGTTTGTTTTGTGTTTAATGTTGCGGTTTTCTAGAGGCTATTAGGGCTTGGAATTTAATAATAAATAAAATAAAAAGTCCAGAAAATTATTCGAATGTCTGGAACATAAAGTTGTTCTGACTGTAATTTTTCCCATGTGTTTATACAATTCTGAAACATAAAGTGTTTTATTTCTATTATTTATTTACTTATTTCAAACTCTATTAGACCAAAATAATACAATGGTATAAAAGGAGGACTTTACGCTAATAGCATTCTATTCTATGGTATATATATTTTATTAAATCGAAAAAAAAGCGCTCAATAATAAACTAGCTTCGTTATGAAGCATTTAAACTTAGGTATTATTAGGCGTTTTTTCATATTTCAGTTACAAACTGCATGTAGGAAAGTTGAAATCGAATTTCTAAAAGCCTTCTGTATCGGCTCAATAATATATTTGCACCGTGACTTTATTATTTGTAAAAATCAATAGAATTCTACACGACTTAGTCATAAAACCTTGTATGTAACAAATATTGAATGAACACAATATTCACAAATCGCCGAATTCCAGTAACTAATAAATTGCAAAACTTCTTATTAGTTTCGTAACTTAGTAATAATAGATATTAAACCCGATAATTGTGACGCTCAAAATAGATTCTGTGTTTAGTGAATAGAATAGTTTTAATAGTTTTTTCACAAGCTTTATTAAAATTGAACATTTTACTCCAAATAGTTATAGGTATCTGCTTTCTTTGAGACCCCCTATTACAATAGGGTAGTTGCCAACAAATAGAGGTAGATTAGTTTGTTACCTATTTAAAATATGTTTCCATTCACATCGTATTTAATTTATGTCCTTGTGCATAGCATAGATAATTCAATGCAGGTCAAAACTATATTCTTACCCATCCTTATGCAAAGATATAAATGAAAGGCTGTGTAAATGGAAACACATATTTATTTATAAAATAACAAACAAATCTGCCCCATTTTATGTCTCATATGCACATAAGTTTTGTTTTAAAATATTTTTTCACTTCTCATGCTCTGAAAGTGCTTATTTGTGCAGGATATAGGCTGCACAAAATCGAATTTTGTGCACGAGGGCATTAACGTATCTACTCATAAATGTGGGAACCCATCACTTTATCGCAATTTACTTCAACGATTTTCATGTCCCATAAAACCATTCGCAGATATTTTAGTACAATATGTAACAAATCCTTAAATCTGTTTACATCGAAATTTCACTTAAACGATTATTCATTACGTACAAACACACTCTATCGTTATTTCTTTTCATATTTTATGTATTTCATCGAAATAATGAAACATCAAAGTTTTGTTACCCATAATTTTATTTCCACGTAAGTTTCAGTTTGCAATATATTTGAAATATCAAATATTACATTATTATGTTACCCTATATAGATAGATTAATCTGGTAGTATTGTATTGATCAACAGTAAATTTATAGCTAGTCCATTAATTATAAATGGATCATAAATCCGACTCAGAGCACCCCGACTCCACGTGGCTCAACTTTGTCATATACTAGAGTGTTATTCCTTCGCGCGGAACCAGAAGGCTCGCGAAGGAGGTCCTGAGAAAATGAGGGCACGAGGCCGAAGCGAAGCGAGGGGGGGAGGTGGCGAGCGAAGCGAGCCGGCGACCTCTCGAGCGGAGCGAGGTTAAGTGCCCGAATGAATCGAAGGGCTGACGGAGCGAGTCTTCTGGTGGAGCCACCCAGAAACACTTGCTTGCTGCATGCTTGCATGCTTGCTGCATGCTTGCTGCATGCTTGCTGCATGCTTGTTTCATGCTTGCTGCATGCTTGCTGATGCTTGCTACATGTTTGTTGTGCTTGCTGCATGCACGCTTGCTGTATGCCTCAATCTTGCTATACCTTTTTGGATGTTTTAAGCAACAACAAGCGAATGCAGCGTTCGATGAAACGTTACTGCGATTAAAAGTTATGATGCGCATCGTTACATATTGAAACAAGTTATTATAAATGGTTACATCGATATCTTAATACATGTGTGAAAATTTAGTTTGATATATCGTTTTTCTTGGAATAGTAGAAATTTTATAACGTTTTTTTTAGGAAATGTTGTTCGATATTATGAAACAGCGATAATAAGTTTTTCGGTGTTTTAAGAAAAAAATATATTAAAAAACGTGGAATAGTTTTCTGGGACATGATAATCGATGTGATAAAAATCTGTATTTTAATAGACACCCCATAAATGTATCTATATTAAGATAAAGAAAATGAGCCATACAGCCAAACACGATAAAAAGTTCATAGACAGAATTTGTTATTTTATAATATTTACTTTTAATTTATTCGCCTTATGTGTTTTTTAAGACATATAAGATACCTATTAAAATTTAAATTCAAGTACGGTAGGTTATTTAATTAATTTAAGAAAAATATTATTACAAAATTAATTTAATAGTAGGCTGTATATGTCTGCAGTCCAAGCCTATCAATGTCGTAGAATTAAAAAATAAAGCGGCGGGAAACAGATCTTGTTTTTTCGTGCGTTTATTAATTTCTTCAATTTGATTTATTTCCTCGCAATCGAAGTGAAAAGCAGAGTTTATAACTCGTCCACAAAACGATTTTTATCCTCGACATTACGATATGCTAAAAGTCTCGGATAAAAATGATTCGTTTTGTGCACTTGTTGTAAAATCTACTATTATAAGTACTAGAAAAAGAGGCGCATATACATAAATACGTATTTCGCCCGCCATGGATAGCTAAAGTAAAACTCGAAGTAAAGAAAAATATTGTTGTTTTTTTAAGATATAATTCACAGACATTTTTTCTTTATTTTTATTAACAGATGGGTCACGCAAATGTCATTTTGTTAGAGATAATCTTCGTTCTAAAAAACAGAGGTAAAATCATAGCAAAAACGAAACGCCAACCACCTTCTGTTTCTACTAATTAAGCCCAAATTTCCTCAAGAATCAGCGTCCATTGTAAAAGCCTTACAAGTCAAGACTATTGTAAGGAAAAGCTTTGTTATCTCAATGCTGAAATAAAATAATATGGCTCTCAGAACGTAATTTATTTATGAGAATATAAAAGTGCTCTTTATTTGATGGCTAAGAACTTAATTGTAACTGTAAGCTTTAACTTAAATTTCAGGACTTAATACTCATTTGTTAATTGTTTATTAAATATTTTAGTTTCAGTGGTTATAATGTTTATGTACCTATATTAAGTGATTTTTGAAGTAATAAATGCCATAACAGACATATTCAAATACTATTATATAAAAAAATATAAAAAATAAAATAAAACAGAAATTATGTAAGTTACGCTTGTGTAAATTAAAATTGTAACGCAACTTACGAGTAAATAGCTTTCGTATTTTAATATTAGAAAGATTTCCTATATTCGCTTAACTTCAGTCATTATAATTAAATCAATCAACTTGGTTTGGCCTGTTTAGACAAGGAGAGCCAATAGACTGTCACAGTGTAATAAATTTGACAGTATAATAAATTTGAAAATTGCTTGCTCTGTGTTTGACTTGGAGTCGATGGGACTCAGTTGACTTGACAAATATTATTTTTGGTTGATGTTTCTTTCTAAATGACTTAAGTTAAATAGCCGAGTGGTAGAGCGCCCGCTTGTGGATGCAAAAATCCCAGGTTCGAATCCTGCCCGGGCTACATGAGTTTGTATGTACCAATCTGACTCATGTTAGTTTTCATCGACCACCACTTGCTTCCGGTGAAGGAAACCCTCGTGAGGAAACCTGCACTCTGGTTGATGATTATCAGCTAGTGTGTGAAATGAAGAAGGCAAGGGCAAACCACTACATTAAAATTGCCAAGAGAGTCGTTGTGTGTGTTTTATTCCATATAATGACCACGACCACGTATTTAGTCGTATTTCCACGTCATGAGGAAATACGATTAAAGAGAGAAATGCATAATAGAAAAAATAACATTCTTATGGTTCAATGTGAGGTTTATTTTGCATATGAATTCTTCGTTAGAAATTCTTATTCTAAAGTGTGTATAGTATCTTTTCGGCCCTATTCCTAGTGTGAAATGTCAAGTCTTATTCAGATTTTCGTCATATTTTTATGTCAAAGTGGGGTCTGGCGAATACGTCGACTGTAGTTAGAGTTAACAGCACACCGATTATCACGAGACCGCCTTTAAGCCGCAAGAGTCTGCAGCACGCGACTACACTGAGTTGTAGTGATAATGTGTGTGATATATCTGTCTCTTTTTAGCACAGCATTTAGTGCATATGAAGAAAGAGTATATCCAATATGTCAACAGTTCAACTTATAGCGGCGTTAATCAAAGTGCTGCAGGGTGCTGTCGAGTGTAGCTGGTCGCTGCGACCGGCGGCACCTTGCAGCACCTTGCAGCACCTTGATAGACGCCGGCTTAGGGATGTATGCAAACACGAAAACAAAACATCGATATATCGATATTTTGTCTTTCTTGGCAGGTACTTACAAACTAGGGACAACCCGTCTGTCTGCTCGCGATAAACTCAAAAACTACTGAACAGATGTTTATGCGATTTATACTAATGGACTGGGTGGGTCATGTCATAATAAAGGAAAGCTTTGATGTACAATTTTCTCGGGCAAAGCCGTGAGTATAAGCTAGTCGATATATAAATATGTAATTCTATTTCGTTGCATTAAAATGATTTTCTAAAAACCGCATCAAAATCGGTACAGCCAAACGCCAGATAATCGCGGACAAACATACATACAAAAATCCAGGTCAAACTGAGAACCTCCTTTTTTGAAGTCGGTTAAAAGTAGCATTTTTAATAATGTTTTTGGTTTTTTATAAGATGTTGTGTATACGTTTATCTTTGTATAGTAAAGTATTTAAAGTATATTTTATAGATTTTCTAAGGTTTCTAGATTGATGGAAATACACTCCTTGAAACTACTACAAAAACAAATTTTACCTACCAAAAAATAAAATAAAAGCTTCTATATAACTAATAATAAACATCGATGTTTTACTACACCCCTAAGACTCGGTATAGTTAACGGAGGCCGCAGGTCGCAGCGGCTAACGCCGTCTGCTGCTAGCTTAAGGGGATGTAATCCATGGTTACCTAATATTTTATTTCATCGTATTGTTTGGTTTATTATTTTATTTAGGTGAAGTTTATATCACTGATTACAAAATAACACATTAATTTGTTTTTAAAACTGGTATTGCCTTTTGCAACACACTAATCGTCATTATTATGGATTCTTAGCCATTACCATCTCTCTCTTTAGCCGTATTTCCTCATGACTGAGGGTTGTGGTCATTATATGGAATGAAACACACACAACGACTCTCTTTGCAATTTTAATGGAGTGGTTTGCCATTGCCTTCTCCATTTCACACACTAGCTGATTATCATCAACCAGACTGCAGGTTTCCTCACGATGTTTTCCTTCACCGGAAGCAAGTGGTGGTCGATGAAAACTAACATGAGTCAGATTGGTATACAAAGCCATGTAGCCCGGGCAGGATTCGAACCTGGGATTTTGCATCCACAGGCGGGCGCCCCAACAGTCGGCCACCACCGTTTCAGCCATTACCATAAGTATTAAAAAATAGAATACTATTAGCCTGATGCGATTACCACCAGTAATCATTGTTTAAATCAAATATCACCTAATTTCTTTCGATATTTTTAACTTTGCACGCATTCCAGATGATTTAAAAAAAGGCTTCAAAATAAATCAGAAATAATCCAAAACGCGGCCCCTTAAGTTTGCGACAGTCTGCGTTCCTTTGTAGAAAGCCGCTTCTCTCGTAATAACTTTTTTGTGAATTTATTTTTTGTGGAGTTGTTGTGACAATATGTCTATCTCTTTTTAGCTCTTTTAAGACGAAAGAGTGCCAATTTGTTAACAGTTTGACCTAAAATCTGTCGAGAATCCCAAACGACGCAAAGCCACTCCCCACTCGCCGCTCTTTCCCCTCAACGTTACGCTGGTATCGACGTTACAAGAGACCATTCTCAACGGTTGTCATATAATTTTGTGTCCGATGTGACGTGTAGCTCGTCGCTGCGTAAACGCGAGAACGCGGCATCAGTCGAGTTGAGGTCTGTTGTTCACTGGGAAATAATATTGATATTCTATACTTCGAGTATTTCATGTTCCTAGTATTATACTAATAAGTGCATTTTATATAGGATTTGTTCGTAAAGATCATTTCATTACAAAATATGAATGATAAAATTATTTGGAAATACTTGAAGCACTCAGTGGGTACTTCATAAAATGCGTACTTTTGTTAATGCGTAATAATGAGCCATTGCTTCGGTACAGTAACCTCGGAAAAACTCCGAAAAATATTCGCCATTTCCTCCCAAAACAATTCTGTGAGGTATTTTGAGATTGCGCTGCCTAATTGAAGTCATGAGTTTGGGTCTCAATTTTACGGGAATTTACCTCCAATGTTCACATCGACGTTGTTTTTTTATCTTTATTATTCATAACGTGCTTCATTTTAAGAGTCTGTAGCTACGATGAACTTGTGGCGTTATTCTAAAGCTGTTAAGATATTGCGAACCTCCTTAAAAAGAGAGATATTAGGAGCACCCATAAACGGAGAGCATGTACGAAGAGTGTAGAGGAATCAAGAGAGATCTGTAAGGATTGTAGCAAGTGGAAATCGCTAGTCTGCCTACCCTAATGGGAAAAAAGGCGTGACAATATGTATGTACCTATGTTAAGATGTAAAGGCAACTAATGATGTCATACATTGGTGGTGATGAGATGTGTAACGAATGCTATAACGTATACGTGTGCAACCAGTGTTGAATCCTCCTTGTACGGTTCAGATGCAGAGAAACCTAACCCCCTATTTCACAAAATCCTAATCTCAGAGATTTTATCAAAAAATATATATTACGTTCTAATAAGTTTTGCAGAAAATGTAAAAATTAATTAATATAATACTCGAATTTTACCAATACATTATGAGTTTGTGTGTACGGTATGCTTCTTAATTCAGTTAGAATCTAATCTACAAAGCGATATGATCAAGGCAATAAGATGTTTGAGGTATGGCTGCACTTATGATTCTTGACTGTACAACGAAATAAAAAAAAATCTAAAATTCAACCATCTAAATCTAAGTTACATGCATTTTTCAAGTCACTATCTTTAAAGTCCCTCTCTTTAAGTAAACCGCAAATTTGACTTCATTTCCGCAGGATGGCATCAAAAAACAAAGCGACATTGTTAACCAATATAATACTGAGAGGTTGATATTTTTACCAACGAAAGGAAATTACATTACCGTCTTCTAAGGGCTTATATCGATTTCTTATTAAGGTAGAAGACGAGATGTTCAAAATGTTTCTTTGTAAAGCACCAGTATTTATAGATATTGAATACGCAGCAAAACGCTTTTTGCTTAATGAATAAAACGCCAACACCCAACGGCACAAAGTCAAAATTCTTCATAATGAAGTCAAATGAAGTTTAATTTTAAATTTATTTTTCAACCGACTTCCCAAAAAAGGAGGAGGTTATATGTTTCGATGTATGTATGTTTTTTTTTTATGTATGTTCGCCGATTTCTCCGCCTACAGTGGACTGATTTCCGAAATTGTTTTTTTATTCGTAATGATATATACCCAAGTTGGTCCCATTTTAAACACGTCTAAATCTGTTCGGTAATTTTAAAGATACCTAACAAAATATAAAAATACCAACATTGCATTATAGAGCAAAAGCCCGCGATAGCATGCCCTTCCTTATTTTATTAAAACTAAACATTTTTTGTGTATGTTCCCAACATAGAAATAGCGATTAGCGACTATAAAAGTTGGATCATGATTACTTAGGCAGATTATTTGTAGCAATAACATTTAAAGTGGTAACTCAATTTTCTTAGTAAAGTTTTTTAAAGATTTTATTCCTAATAATATAAGAAATCAAGCCATCCATTGCCAGGCAATTGGTGCAGATATAAACCCCTGTTAGACATTGTAACTTTACTAAATTATAGTTATATTTGTTTTATTATAAAAGATGAATTTAATATTACTTTGGAAGGGCCCAAGGGTGCTTTTTATACCTATAAAAATCATCCTTGGTATCCATATTACCTGCATAAGCAACTAAGATCCAAACTTCATACCTAGTCGCTAATATTTTTTATCCGTATATACCACGCAGAGAAACATTCAGCATTTTTAAAATAAGGAAGGTTTGGTCATCGCGTGCTCACGATCTATTTATGTGCCAAAAATAAAGGACAATTTGACATGTTCTGACATTTCAAATCAAACTGACATAAAAAGTTTCGAATTCTTAATTCTTTATTTTCGGCCACCAGTAAAAGAAAAGTTTAAGTTTTTATTAAAGAAAATGAAAAGGTGTAGAAGCACTAAAAATGATAAAATAAAACTTTTTTTCAAAAAAGTGAACCGACTTCATAGAACTTAAAATCATAAAATAACAATAAAGAAAAATGTATTAGCATGCTACCTACTGAATGAGGTGAAGTCGGTGCCAAATTGAATATTAAATAATCTAAATTAACATTAGAATCATGTATATATACAAAATGCAATTACATAGTCCTGCACTTGGCACCGACTTCACCTCATTCAGTAGGTAGCATGCTAATACATTTTTCTTTATTGTTATTTTATGATTTTAAGTTCTATGAAGTCGGTTCACTTTTTGAAAAAAGTTTTATTGATGTAAATATTTGGCTCGACTTAGTAGTAAAATAAGATGCTCAATTGTTTTTACTTGAGCCGGGCGTCCCATAACGGCTAACTTTTTTAAATTAGCTAGCACCTAGGCTGTGACCTAGGTCATACCTGGATCCCACTGCTGGGAACATGCCTCCAATTTTTGTTTCCAATCAGTTCTGTCACAAGAAGGACTTGAGCATGTTAATCGCTAACCTTCACCTTTAGAAGAAGAATCAGTTCTGTGTTAAGTACCTACCACGAATGCTGCATCAGTTTTGTCTACTCATAACTTAGTCAACATTTATTTTTCACATACTTTTGAAGGGTCATAAATCATTTATTTAGCAATAAAAGTTACAAATTTCAAGTGCAGTGCTAATTAAAACCATGCAAATAAATTCTCATTAATTACGTATTAAGTCAAGGAATATATTCAACCACTCACTTAAAGCTGTAAATTGCAGAATATATTAAATCTCCATATTCAATGATCCGGGAAATTAACCCACATGTGTCTAAAATTATCGCTAACAGAGCTTCTGTACGCGTACTAATTTACTCATTCAAGTGTGAACTTTGCAAAACAAGAACGTTATGTGTCTTGATTCACCATAAGACTAGCTACGGCCTGGGACTTCGCTCCCGTGGAAGTTTCGGGGTAGGTATAGACTATCTTGCTCTCAATTTGGTGAATATGCAATCGAATAAACATCTATGTGAGATCAAACTATTATCAGCAATAACTAGAAAGTGGAAGTGATCGGTGAAACCCAGAGCAACACGAACTCCGTGCCCGCGAAAGTCCTTGTTGCTTGAAGGTGAATCCTTACACGAATCGCAGTGGGCCATCATCAAAAGCTCAAATCCCTATATATATATATATTTACTCACTGTATCCTTTGATGTGCCCAACTTTATTTGTTCTGGGTATGGTGGGGTATAATGAACTTAGAGTCAGAAGAGAACTTGCACTAGGCTTATATAATTTTAAAGTTTTTAGAGGTAAGCTTAGTAACCCAGACTTACTGGAGGGAATTTACTTGTGTGTCCCAAACGGGTACGTGTTCAGGCGAAGACAACCACAGTTGTTTGTAGTGCCGTTCGCGAGGACAAAATTGCTGAAGAATGCGCCGCTGTCGCGGGCTCTCCGAACATTGAATGTCATAGCACTTCAAATAGATATATTCAGCTGCACTCTGAATGAATTTACAAAAGTGGCCTTAGTAGTCTATAAGAGTTCAAAAAAAAATATAGTACATACAATATTGTACATGAAACCAAACAGTACCTACTCAATGACCTACTTATTAGGGTAACATTACCCTGAAAGTGACCGGTGAAATCCACTGGACGAATCGCAGCAGCCCATCGACAGCGCAAATCCCTTAAGAGCATATCAGCAGGGATTCCTCCGGATGGATGTATTCACACAATATCCGTGTTATTTCACGTTAGGAGTTTTGGAGATTTCATCGGTAGCCTTCTCGGAAGGTATTTCTATAGAAATACCTTCCGAGAAGGCTACCGAGAAATAAAAATACGAATTTGTACCTCGACATAATTTAATACTGGCATTTTTATTTGCATACATTAATTTCATACCAATAATTTATCAGTGTTAGTAATTATGTAACTAACAAATAACTTAAAATGCTCTTTACCTACATAATGTACTTTATATATAATTTGATTAAGCGGCAGTAAATACTAAATTAGTAAATAGATTAGTACTCAGAGATTAATGTAAAATCTAAGTATTTAGAAATCGTATTTTTTCTTTTTTCATTAGGTTAAATACTTAGGTACTTACCTTGTGCTTACCTTGGCCTTACCTTGTGTTTTAATCACTTGTGTATCATGCTTCTTTCCAAGCGTTGATAAGCCGAAATATGTACTTTTGTGATAAGTATTGTAAAATTTCCAAACGAAAGATTCGAGATCTTTTAATTAATTAAATATTTTCCGAATCTCAATTCGAAATGTAATTTTAACCTGATACGCCATTAAGTAAAACAACTTGGAATGTATTTCAAAGTAATTCCGATTTGAACAAAAACTTTAAGCATTTATTAAAGTTTGCAAGGCGGAGATCAAAGCCGTGATTCTGGAGCTAAGTTACTGTTTCAATACCTAAGCTTTTTGTGGTCAAAGGTTTTGTAAATATGTTCACTAGAAGGGTAATTTAAATTTGGCAAGGGTTTTTCTTGATGCCATGAACGTGGCGTAAATTTTCTATGTTTCATTTATTTTCTAAAATATATTTTTTGTATTTCATCTAAAAAAAATTGAGCAATAGTAAAATTTATATAAGTAGTAAATAAAATTTGTAGTTGATATTTTATTTGCATTGCATTCAACTAATGAAAAAGCATGTTAGTTTTTTTTTATTAATTTTATATGTGATTTTCACATAAATATCTTTATCACCAACTGTGTTAAGTTAAAGAATTAGGTACTGTGTTAACTGTGTTAAGTTAAATGAATTCTGGACCTTTACTCCAGCTGAAGATTTCAACAGAAATAAATTCAACAAGTAAGTGCACTTTCATTTGCATCTAATAATTGAAGATCTTTCTTAGAAAAACATACGAGAACTAAGAAAATGAGGTACAAAATTATGTTAAAACTTACGACGATGTAAATTAACGACTTTTTACTTTATATATGACTAGCTTTCGCCCGCGGCTTCGCCCGCGTGATTTTCCCACGGGAGCAAGGGCACGGGATGAAAGGTACCCTATGTCCTTCTCCGTACTTCCAACTATGTGTATGCGAAATTTCAGGAAGTTTGGTTTAATACATAAAGCGTATAAGAGGTAACAAACAAACAAACAAACTCACTTTCGCATTTGGGTAAGGCCGAGAATTTTCCCACTTTTCGAAAGTAAAAATTGTCCCATTTTTTGACAGCATATAAAAAAAACTAACCAGTAATATTCAATTGATGTCTTGGGACTCTAAATTATATATTTTTATATCAAAGTTGAAATACCCCTTAAAGTTTAATAACTACAGTGAGTTCGATTCGTCCATTACCCCAAATTTTACAAAAAAACTTGCTGTCTTTTTCATGTATCCAAATATTTGGAACTACAAATTTGTATTTTTTTCTATTGAATGACTAATTCACAAGAACTGACTGAAATAAACTTAAACTTAGCAATTTATTAGTAGTTTCGTTCTTTTGGAATAAATAGATTTCATGACTTTATCGCAATTTAAATGTTTGTCCCCGTATTTTCGCTTCTACGTTACAATTTTGTATGTTACCACAATTTCCCCTATAAACAATGTTAATCTTTTGTGGTACTATTTTGTATTGACACTGGCAACACTAAGTATCTATGCGAATAATTAAAAAAAAGACGCCATTTTGTGGTCTGTGAAGTCAAATGTGTGCACTGCATGTGTTGTGGTCGGAGTTTTTTTAAAGTGAATTTGGACGATTTCAAAGGTAAATAACAGCTTTTATTACACTTGTTCCAAATAAAATTATGTATAAGTGGAGAAGCAATGCGTGGCGTGTGTTTTTGTTTTAAATTAAGCTCGAATTATCAATTTATAGTAAATTATAACCTAAAAAATCTCGCTTCTGTGACTTTTATGTTATCGGTAACGTTCATTGTATGTTACGTAACGTAGAAGTGTTGTAAAGGTTTGTTCATATCATTATATTGTGCTATTTATAGCTTTTTTTGGAAACACTTTAAATTCAACTTGTATAATAACCTGATAATTTGAAAGAAATGAGTACAAAAAAATTTAAATCGTACCTTCAAAAAATTTTAATAGAAAAATGTTATTATTCCATTGACGAATTCTTAAATGATAAAATTGTTTGTTAAATTTCGAATCGATAAATTGAATTAATATTGAATGTAGATATATTTGACAAATTGTATTTTGACATTTTTTCCCTTTAATTTCTATCTTTGACTTATTTATTATTGACTATATTTTTGTTAATTGAGTACCTACTGATTAAAAATTGATTATTTATTTTTTACTTTTGGCATGGTTAAGAGTTTATAAAATTATGACTAGGTATATTATGTAAATTTGCACACCTTACCAAGGTAAAATGTATTGGGCACAATATTATTTTGTTAACAACACTTTTGTAACTTACCTACATTGTATGCAAATAAAGAAATTTGAATTTGAATTTGAATAAGACTAATTTCATTCCGTACTTAGTTAGGCACTTAATCTAAATAAAAGACATAATTTGACAAAATATTTGGTTTTATATTTTCTTATTATCCATGCATATCATAAGGCATAAAGTATTACATCAAAAAGGACTGCAGTATGAAATCGGCCTTACATACTTTACTCGTTACTTTCGTGTTACTTCTACGTTACCGTAACATAGAAGTATCTACGTTACTCAATGTTACTAAGTGGGAAAATTCTCGGCCTTACCCATTTATAATATTAGTTAGGATTATATCTCAAAGCTATAAACTACTAGCATTTCGGAACGACCACTGCTGAGAAAAAATGCCGAAAGAAACTCATGAAACAGTCTTGGTCGCCTAACATGCCAGAGGGGCTATTCATTAACTTTATATAGGTACACTAGATTGTGTGCAGTCAAAAATAATATAAAATATCAGAAACAAATATAAATAATAAGAATAAAATCAATTTAGGAATGAGCGATTTTTCTGACAGCTAAATTAAAAAAAAACTTAGTATAAAAAAGTCTCAACAGATGGCGTTTTATTGAAAGCTGAGTCATAATAATGGCTGTACCTACATTGTGCGCTTTTTATTGTCAGCCAGAGGCAGAAAAAAAATCTCATAACAGTTTGACAGTTGCACAAATCACAATATTGATACTTTTTAGATGTTTTTTTATTAGGTTTTATTTTTTTTTATGCCAGTATCGCGCATTTTTGCTTTTTGAATAGTCTCGCCTTTTGCTAAGCGCCACCTATTAATTCATCTGGAACTTTTTTTTTTCAATTTGGGTATCGGAAAATCCCTCATTGGGTAGCCAAATTCAATAGACCACCACTATATTAATATCTGTTGTGACTTGTGACATATGTTCCTAGCGGATAAAAACGAATTTAGGACTAATAAATCCACAGAGATAGAAATTATAGATTTTGTGCCTAGTTGCATGACAAAAACAAAATGTCAATGCAGCACATTAATAGTAGAAGTGCTTAGAAAATGCGAAACAGCTAGCGGCGTAGAATGCTAATCCTACGTGCATTGCCATAATGGTACACCCACAAGTGTGCCTATTATGAGCTAATCTGAATCCGGCACAAGTTAAGCCACGAATCCATTGCTGCGGAACGAGAGCTGCTTGTTTAATGGATTTCTGCCTTCTTAGTACAGCAAAAATATGTAGCTGGAGTAGCGAGAGTTAAGTGTAAATACTCGATAGGGTATTTGACAAGGTGTAATTTTTCAACATATTTTTGAATAAATGGAAAGATCATATACAAGTTTTATAACAAACTGTTTTATTTTTTTTTATTTTCGATTTAATTACCTAGTTATTTCAAATTGAAAATTCATAGTAACGAAATACGCCGACCAGTTACCGAACACTTCCGGTTAACCAGGTGACGTGTTTTCCATACTCTGTGCGCTTTTCCCCGCCGGCGCGCAGGCCCGCCCGGGTGGTGGAATCTCGGGTTTGTTTCGTGAACTGACAAGAAGTGATCGGATTTTTTCGGGGCATCGAAACTTATAATTTGATACTTTTAATTTGATATAACATAAAAAACAGTTCGTTATTTAACTTTTACATGATCTTTCCATAAATAAAATAAAAAAAACATTGTCAAATACCCTATTGATAAAAGGGGAAAACGCGTCTCCGAAGATGTGTTGTCAGAGGTTGTACAAAGCTTTCTCAGAAATTCTGTTATCACAATTCGGTATTTACAGAATCCATGCTTTCTTTGTGGTTTGACTTCAATAGGCATACCTTGAATTGGGAGATTTGTATGAATCTAGACTTAAGAATAAAAAACCCACGTTAAATTTCTCCCATAATTTAGCTGATCGCTATTATTGTATTTATTAACTTTTATTATTTTACTTTTGACTTAAAGAACTAGGTCATCGTATATTTAAACAGAAAGTTTTTTAACTGGTTAAGTTATTTTAAAAAGCTATAGATTGTCGCCTTTAGCGTGGGACTCGCGAAATCTACCTATTTCATGTCCATTTGGAGGGAGCACGTACATCAAACAAGCTCTCACATAATATTTGAGTTGCTCTGATCCTCTTCGCGTCTCGGTCGGGGCGTCCTTTACACAAACATGGCGAACTTCAGTCGCAGTGTAAACGAAACGAGTAACGTTTGAGTTTGCTCATTAGCAACCACTAAGAAAAAGGTAGAGGATCACAGAATAGTCAATCGTACAGAAAGTCCACTTCCACAAATTGAAACTTTTCACATAGCGTTAAAACTTACAGATATCTATTTTCAGACATAGGTCTACCTTTTTTAACACGCACGACAAAGCGGATCCGTAGTCACCAACTCTACTGAGAAATACACCTCGAGCAGAGAAAAAATACACCCTCGAGGGAATTTGATACCGCTTTTTACTAAAAAAATTGTAAAGCTTTTAACTTGCTTGACATTTAATAAAATAAACTAAATGAGGTTATAGATGACATATCCAATTAAATATAGACAGTAGTGGTCAGTTCAGTACATAGTACTTATTTTGCTTTTCGTAAGCTTATAAAGATGATGGATATTTGTTAAGTTTTTTTTTTTTCCTTTTTTTAACATATTTACTAAAGTTAAATATGCTAATAAAATTACGATCTAGCCTGATTGCAGGCTAATGAGTAATTTTACAATGTCCTAATTTTATAAAGTTCGTAGTATAAGAATGTGTCCATCGGCACTTTTCTTACTGTCTCTATTTAAGGGGAGGCACTTTGTTCATGTCTTTGTTAACACTAATATTAACTTAAACTTAACAAATATTAATAATATTAATATTTGTTAAGTAAAAGTAGAATAATTATATCTTCCAGAGAAAGAAAGTCTCGGGACACAGCTAACTCCCAAAAAAATGGCCTTCATGGGAGTCGATTTTGCTACTAAGCAGCGCCCATAGACGTATTTATTTACTGATTTGAGAGTACTTTTTTTTTATAAAACGAGCGAGAAACTGAGCGGGTAGTAGGTAAATGCTGATAAGCAAATAATTTTGTAATAGAGATCTCCAACTAATTAAAAGTTGAGCTTTGGGAATGTTTGTTGGTTCTGCTCTGCTAAACGTTATAGTTTTGACTAAGTTTCCGGACTATCACAACTGTATTACTGTTACTTTTCCCTGGGGCTATTTGAAACCTTACCTTAACAAAACATCTAATGATCAAGGTTCTCGATTTTAATTGTGGGTCTACTCAGTAATTAATGTAATATATTGTTATTTTGTTTCTATAGTTTCTAGAGATTTTTTATGTGTTGTGAACTATATCTATACATATAATAAAACAGTAAAAATATTTTGTCTGTACATTTAGTATTTTTGACTAAAATGGATAGACCTAAAAAGAATAATAGAAAGCAAAAATATTTTATTGGAATTGTCGGTCTGTCTGTCTGTATGTATGTACGCGTTTCACGCAAAAACTACTGGACGGATTTGAATGAAACTTTTTTGTTGTATAGCTATTAAGCCTGGGCAACATATAGGCTGTAATTGATTTTGAAAACTGGAACACTTGATGAAGAATCTTAACAGAACAGCTAAACTATAAGAAATATGGAAATGGTACCTTTGCAAAAGTTTATCAATTTGACGAGCATTTTCTGTTGACGTATAAAAATCGAAGGTCAGGATCATCTGATGAAGAACTCAAAGAGACCAGCCACACTATAACATATATGGAAATGGCGCCTTAGCAAAAGTCGTTCAACCTGATGAGCATTTTCTACTGACGTATAAATAATGAAGATCTGGAACATTTGTTCACGTTCATCAACATATATTCCCGCGGGACACGAAATAACCAAATGGCTGAAATGTTGAGTACTAGAGTTTAGGTTACTACAGTTTGGAACACAAAAAGATTTTTCATCTAAGCGAAACTTACGCGGGCGAAGCCGCGGGCAACAGCTAGTCATTTATATTTTGACTAGTCATAATAATAATTATGTGGTCAATATGTAGAAAAGAGATAAAAAGATATCATATTTACACCTCGAAAATCTGACGCTACAGTGTTGGCCACTATCAAATCCAAAAATAAAATAAAAAAATAACAAAAGATTTTCTCTTTAGTTTATTATTTGCTTTACCTACCTACTTATGTAGGTAATTATTTGATTGAAGTTGAACACTTCTTCACACGATCCTTTTTTCGAGTAGAAACAAACTGTTGATTCACTCCTATGAGTTGAGCAAAGCAAGTGAAGAAATATTTTGCTTCATAAATATTTTCAGATTAGGTTGGTACATATAATAATGATGTAGTTGAGTTGGTTATTTTGTCTTTACATTAATTTTATGTTTTTTTTTTTTTTTGAGTGAATAAATTTGCCAGTTTTGCTAGTACTATATTAGTTTTCAATAAATACTCCTATGTGTGTTATAAGAAGCCTTGCAATATCCATCGAAAAAAGCTATCTTCTAGAATGATGCAGTAAAATCCTTATTCTACCAATTTACTTAACTGTATTTGACTTGACAGACTTCACTGTAGCGACAATCTTGACTATTTGAATAGGATATTTACAGATTACTTACTGGTTAGAACTGAAGTAATAAGTACCCAACTATCTAACTTGCTTGACTTGAAGTATTTTTATTTGACGCACATTTAGGTCATTAAAATACATTTTTTTTTAAAACAGTGAGTTTTTATAATGACATCATAATAGATTGACCAAAGTGTTCTTTATTTACACTATAAATTATATCTTTTGAATTTTTCTTATGTGTATGTGCAATAAAGAGTTTACAAATAAACAAATATGGCAGTCATCATCTATATCGATATAATTATAAAGTTGTTTTTTTCTAAACAAACTTGTAGCTTATCGGTGTCAATAAAACGAGTAATTTAAAATTGCGAGTCACTCTCGCTCGACAAGTTTTTCCATATAAACTTTTTTCATCATAATTTAGGTACGTGGCCTGATTTTTGTCCTGCTTTTTCGGGAACTGCCTTCTCTCCCTATTAATTTTCTATTCATCTTCTCACCCCATCCTCGCACCCTTTCAGTAGCTGTTTTTATTATGTGATGTTTTACATTGGTGGATAGATAAAGTGAATCCTAACTAATATTATAAATGCAAAAGTGAGTTTGTTTGTTTATTTATTTGTTTGTTACCTCTTCATGCTTTATCTACTGAACCAATCTTATTGAAATTTCGCATACAAATAGTTAGAAGTACTGGGAAGAACATACCTCACAATCCGGGAAAAAGCACCTTTCCCATAGGATATTCACACGGACGAAGCCGTGGGCAAAAGCCAGTTCTCAATAAAGATATCAAATGTTTCAAATGTGACTAAATATAGATTACCTTAAATTATTTTTCTGCTTAGTAAAAATTATAACGAAAGGAACAAATGAATTGTTTGTTTTGATCAAATTGAAACGTCGCAGACAAATTAGTTTGATTAACAAATTTCTAAACTTAATCGGATTACGATTCGTATCCAGTCGTCCATAAATTATTGGGAAGCGAGTGAGTTATAAATAGAATAACACGAAATGAGTTCGTAGATGCATATTTTATGTTATAGGATTTTCTCGGCGCTCTGTTTACTGTCAAAAATTCAATAACATTAATCATAATAACAAAACTTTTGACGCCATATTATTTTTCAATTATATCTTTATTACTTATATAATGTTTCTAGGTCATTTGACCTTTATAAATTTGTATCAGCAAAGTCAGCAAGAGAGAGATGGATCACCAATAGGCTACATAGAGAATCTGCTTTCTAAAGCTTAGTAATCAAAAAAAAAACATTTTTCTAACAGACGAACAATTTCGTAACCGACATGAAAATAAAGAAAGTATTCAATACCCAATTCAACCGATGAAAGGTACTACGATGACAACGCACAGAAATAGTTAAATTGATAAGGTTGGGTTCCAACTAAATTAAAGTTTTGTTAATGTTACTCTCAAAGTTAACGCTAAGTTTACTTTTGTCATACTATTGACAACTGGTGCAATCCTTTTTGCTTAACCGGTACGGAGCCCTATTTTTGAAAGTGTGACATACGGCCGAATCGGTAACGAATTGTAAAAAAAATGTTCGTAAATTTTCAATCAAAGAGAACGTAAGCGTTAAACGGAACACACAAATGAAAATTCTATTAGACTCCATCTATATCCGTATCCGGTTGTCTATGTCATTCAAGATTTTGACGTTCGACTACCAAATCATACGAAAACGAGTGGTCTAGACCATCCGTTGCGAATTATTCGACATAGACAATTCAAAAATACGGAATAATTGATATCGAATGAAAAATCATTCGGCTTCACGCTTTTTTGGTGAGTCACACTTTCAAAAATAGGGCCCATGGTTAGGATTACTGTTAGTGTCAAAGTAAGACGGTGCACAGCCTTACTAAGCACACAAAATTAATGATAAACATAGCATCAGCTACAGACAGCTCATTTATTGTTCTATTGTAGTCGAAAGGGAAATAAGGGGTTGTGCCAAAATCAATGGACGTCAAGGGGTCCGGGATTTCAATATTAGATTTCTTCTAATAGGCTATCAACAAAAGAGTGACGTGGGTAGAATAGACAACGGTCAAAAATGCCTTTAAGGAAGCTCGAATGATTGACTTGCTCGTAATATTAAGTTGTTGGACCAAGTTTAATTAGAGAATTTTTGCGATAAATCTCAAGTTTTGGAGTTTGAAAAAACAGGATTCTTTTAGATTGTTGGATGTGCATTTTTTGGCTATTATATTAATCTTTCAATCGTTTTAGATAACAATTGTTTAACAACAATATTGTCTCTTTGTGGTCCCTTCGTCGTGTGTCGTAGATATACTTTCACACACATATTGCAGCTTATATGTAACTAGCTGGCGCCCGCGGCTTCGCTCGCGTTAATCCTTTCTTGGCGGATGCCTACGTCATAACATCTACCTGCATGCCAAATTTCAGCCCGATCCGTCCAGTGGTTTTAGCTGTGCGTTGATAGATCACTATGTCAGTCAGTCAGTCAGTCACCTTTGAGTTAAATATATATATATATATATAATATAGATTTTAGGACCTGCTTCCATGCTGGTCTGGGAGCGAAGAAAAAACATAGAATGTGCCAGCTGCTTCTCTTCCCACGCAGATTGTAAAAGTCAATCGAGGGAAAGGGCTTTATACTGGGGATTCCTCCACTCACAGGCGATGGGCTAGCAACCTGTCACTATACATGTACATGAATCTCCATTCCATCAGAGAGCCCACTATTCAGCTAAGCGTGGCCTTCGAGTCTCACGACTCTTGTCTCTGTCTACCCCGTAAGGGATAAAGACGTAATTCTATGTATGTATGTATGTATTTTAGGACCTTGTAGATATTTCATTATTTTTTTTTATTTAGCTTATAGCTCCACTGCTGGGCAAAAGCCTCCCCCTTGTCTCTCCAACTACCTTTACCTGCTGCCACTCAAAGGCCGACAATTCGTCAGATCACGTCATTATCCTAATTAAAATAGTAGCAATAAATTATTGTTTCTTTTGTTACAGATTACTAAAACATATCTGCGAGTTTGGTAAGTAAAAATTTTCTTATCTAAAACTAAATGTATTTATGTGAAGTTTTGACTTAGCTGGGTGGCTTAATAAATTTGGCAATAAAAAATATCAATGCCACTGGCATAGAGGGTAGCATTTTTAATTAAACATACGCTGGATAACTTTAATAATATAAATAAATTAAATAACATGTATTTTACACACTTGTTACTATAAACAGTGTTAACGATATAAGTAAATAGTGTTAACAGTATAAGAAAATATAACAGATGATACAAGTATGTATTTGAAAACATTACTTCAAGTAACTCTTCATAAAGTGCTCAGTCTAAAATAAAATTAAGAAAATGCGGGTATAACATTATTAGACATTATAAATGCACGTCCATAATACCAAAATCAGCACTTATAAAAAATATTGCTCACTTTATTTGTTTTAATTAACGTGAGTAGCCAAGCGTAGCAGTATTGCTACGACGACGCTACGACGCCATGCGGCTACGAAATGGCGTAGCGTTGCTACGTCAAAAGGGTAGTCTCTTTTCGGTCGACAGAGCGGTTTCTACTTCCAAGGGCTCAACCGACGCTTGTAGCTTTTTGTGACGTAAGACTTCGTAATGAGAATGCTTGTTTTTACCCGACTGCCTAGAAATTATTCACAATTTTTATATAATAATATAAACTATATGTATGTTTGTATGTATGCCCTTCACCCCAAAAGTACACAATTTACATTCCGATATTCATACAAGAGCGTGGGAAACCGGTGTGTTTGTTTGTTTGTAAACTCTTTATTGCACATACATATAGAAAAATACAAAAGATAATGAAACTGAAAATAAAAGAAAGTGTATATAAATATGGGTCCATAATAATATTCTTTATAGTCATGATGATGGATGGATGAATGACCACAATTAGGGAATTATTGGATTTTATTATGACACTTTGATTGTCCTTAGTTATACGACACCATAAAAAAAGGAACAAAATAAAAACAGATTTTGTGTGTCAAAATGAGCGTGTTAATTTTTTTTGTTCTGATCTATTATCAGATCAGTTAAATGGAAAATAAAATTAATTGTCGTTGCCACTGGTCTGGGAAAATATTGAAGTTCGGCTTGTCGGGCAAGGTCAACATGTTAACTGTATTATGTAACTGATACAGTCAACAACGTAATTAAGTATGCAGGGCCTCTATTTAAACAAAGGTTTATTCAGTAAATAATTTTGGTGTTGCAAAAAAACTTAAAAATTAAAAAAGACAATGCAACTCTTCCTTTGACTGCTTGAAACTTGTTGTGCATAATTGAGACCGATGCCAAACGCTAGTCCTAATCATTCATAACAACTTTTACTATGGGGTCAAACAAATCTACCCTGGGAAAAAGATATAGGGTAACAAAGTTTTTAAAAAATGTGGATTTTTGTGTCACATAATTAGATTTTTTTACTAGAATAGATTTATTAGACCCCATGCCCATAGTAAAAGTTGTCATGAATGATTAGGACTAGCGTTAAACATATTTAAAATACACAAATATATGATAAAAAAATCCACACTTTTACAAAACCTTTGTTAACCTATTTCTGTTACAGTATCTATACCTTATTTTTTTCTTAGGATAGATTTATTGGGCCCCATGTATGATTAGGACTAACAAAAAACCTGTTTAAAACAAGTAATGTATAAATCCACATTTTTTTAAAACTTTGTTACCCTATATCTTTTTTTTTCCAGGGTAGATTTGTTTAGCCTCATAGTAAAAGGTGTTAAGAATGATTAGGACTAGCGTTTGGCATCGGTCTCAATTATGCACAACGAGTTTAATTTTTTTTTGCATTGCCCTTTAATAGGTTTCAGTGACATCTAAGCTTTAAACCTACAAGCGTTATTTTTTTTTTGTTTTTTTGCTAGTTAACAGTTTTATAATGTTTGTAAAAGACGGAGTACACAAACCTGTAATCACATTTGTATCCCTTTATTATGAGTTATTCAAAGGATGAAATTGTGGATCAGACTGTCCATATGAACTACTGTTCGCCTCGTTATACCCACTATATAAACCACTGCTAATAAGGTTAGCTATTTGTTTTCCAGTTATCAATACATATATATACAAAATTCTTCCGTTACTGACTGAGTGACTGACAGACAACTCACAGCCAAAACTACTGGGCGTGAAAGCTCAAATTTGGAGTATAGGGGAGTACTAAGAGAGGATTTTCCTAAACTCTCATGGATACATAGTCCCAAGCCAATGCTAGTTGAATAGTATAAAAATATTCTAAATCCTGTATAGAGTACCGTGCATACACAGATATACCAGATGCAATTAAGGTCATACCGAGCTCTCCCGACGTCTATTTATAGCACAAGCAAGGATAAAACAGAATCAATACAAACATACATCGGTTTCGTTATGTTACGCTTCACTTCATCTCTCTTCCGAGATAATTACAGAATATGCAAATAAAGAATGTTGATTAATAGTGGCTTTCGATAGAAGACAGTTGAAGTTGCTATTAGAGACGGCCTATGCGAAGAGGCACACGCGAGATATTCTTTATAATCCTAAACAAAAACAGGAACTACTTCAGTATAGAAAGGCTTATTATTATACTAGCTTTTGCCCGCGGCTTCGCCCGCGTGAATTTCCCACGGGAACAGTGCTTTTTCCCGGGATAAAAAGCCTAGCCTATGTGCTATTCCAGGTCATTATCTACCTCTGTACCAAATTTCATCGAAATCCGTCCAGTAGATTTTGCGTGATTGAGTAACAAACATCCTCACAAACTCACAAACTCACAAACTCACAAATTCACAAACTCACAAACTCACAAACTCACAAACTCACAAACTCACAAACTCACATCCAAACATTCGCATTTATAATATTAGTATGGATAATACAGACGAGCACCTAATAGTAAGTATAGTTCCTAAAATTTCAAGTGTGTCAATTAAAGATTGACCTAACAATCTGTGAATCTGTCATTACGCAACTCTGTCATTTCGCGAATCTGTCATTATGCAACACCTGGCATTATGGGTTGAACTGACATTTTGCATTTCTGACGTTCTTCGCGCAAACCGTTGAAAATAGCCATCATCGCCGTCTGTTTTAGCTGGCAACTGCGGCCACACTGTGGGCAGTGCTGAGTATGTAACACTCAACTTATAGGGAGTCATTCGGCTAAAGTTAAAATTTAATACATCTGGGTATCTGGTCCTTTATTTTTGACTTTTTCCATTCTTAGTCTGTGGAAAAAACAAGTTAAAAGGCTGGATTGATGACTGCGGCGAGAACATTTATTTATTGTTATTTACTTATGAAAATTACTGAAATATCCGTCCAAAATACTTATATTTTACGTAGATAACGAAATAAAACATTGTTGCAAAACTTATAACTAGTCGGTTTTCTTTACAACATGTTTCTATAGAATATTGTCGTCATCGGAAAACTTGCGCAAATTGAGGTTATCAGCATAAAATTGATATAATAAAGTGTTTACTAACTTCTTACGTCAATAACGCTAATAAATATTTATTAGGTAATGGGGTCGGAACTTCCAATATAAAACCACTTGAGGAAGCCGCACGGAAGTGGGATCATAAGGGTGATATGTTGGCTCCATTGGACTCAAATTTGAGGGATTTGCTACATAAAAGTAATTTAATAGTATGTTTTCTGACAGCTCTGTTTCCACACGGACATTTTATTCGATAGCTGGCTGTGTCACGCGACTTTGCTTTTGTGGGAATTTTGATTTTTGTCTAAATTAGGTTAGACGTTCACTTGGATAGCAAACCATTCTAAATACCTGTGGGTCTAAAAAAATCTCTAAAAACGGGTATAAACTTTGAGGAATACATATTGTAATGAATCCATAGGGAATTAGAATATATATTATGATTAGTCAAAGCAGCCTTTTTAGACCTCCAAAATTTCTATTTAAAAAATGAATCTGTCGATAATCCCAAATAAATGTAGCATCGCTTAAATTTAAAACCGAACCTTCGCCCTGATGAATTGTGAAAACAATTATTCCCTTACCCATCCCTCGCCCTTAATTAATACAAGAATTAATAAAAATTCCGCCTCCGGCCCGTTCCTAATCTTGAAATCACAATTACTCAACGATTTTAACCCGAAAGCTTAATTTTTAAAAACGGTTACAAGAGTAAATACTCTTGATTAAATAGGTATCTTTAAAGTAATATCTACAACAGGTACCTAACATGAATTAAACCCTGGAATCATTGAAATGAATTGATGAATCAATGCGTGTTGCCAGGATTTCAATTAATCATTTTATTATTTTTGCTAGTTATTCTATATAATATAAAATACAGCTCTGTATACATTCATCCGTATAAACAACGATTTGTTATTGCGAAAAGTCTCTCAAAGAAAGATTTCTATTTTAAATCTGGTACAATTTTAAACTTAAATCATCTTTTACGGAAGAGAGGATATTGAATCTTCCCACTCGCTACCTACGCGTCCTTGGTTATAAATGTGCATACTCGTGACATTTTATGTACACTTTACAGCAAGTGCAATGGGTCAAGGTAGCGCTTAAACTGGTTATCGGGAGGTAATGCAATTCCTGTGGCTATTAGGTCAAGAGCATTCAGCGGTTAGTTTGTATGTCCTTCAGTTCTACGGACTTCCAGTGTACATTTACTTAATAGTGTCCTTCCTTGAAGTATTGAGTTTAAACGTAGAGCAAATTAATTAGTTTGAAAGCTAACCCAATCTAACCTGGTCATCGGAGACTGCAATATTATTTTGATAAATGAAAATTGAAGTTCTAATGGAATATGTCTTAATTGTTATGAGTATATACACAGTACACAGTATGAAAATCATCTTATAATAACATCTACCTACTAGTCAGACATATAAGAGATTATATGAAATCTCTTGAAACCAAAAAATATTTAATTTTTGGTTTTTGTCCGAAGAATTTATCTCCTGAAGAATATTTCTAATTCCGGTTTTACAGACAATAATCCCAAATCAATATTTTGCTTCATTACGCAAAAATAACAATGTGGCTTAACTTCATTACGCGCAGCCAATTTTGCGGTTCGTAAAAATTACTCAAAAGTGTTGACTTTGATTGTTTCTATCTCCAATTTGTTAAAATAAAAAGAACTTAAGGCCATGTCGTAGCACACATTCGAAAAAAATGTAATTTTTCATGAAGAAAATTACGAAGTGGAAAAATAATAAAGGATAATATATAATATATAATAAGATAAGATTATGATGTTTATTAAGGTTTCAATCGTGTACTTTTTAATAAAAATACATATTTTCGGCTTAATTAATTCATAAAGGCACCGAAAATTTAGAAAAAATTTCAGCTTTCAAGTCATGGAACTTACAATTTTCAGCGATAACATATATATATTTTTATATAATTAGATAATATGTATACTATATTAAAGTTTTAAACGAGCACTTTTGTTTTTAGATTAATATTTTTAAAGATATTTGAGAAATAGTTGCTAAATCGGTACAAAATCTGTTCGATCCTGCCAACGAAAGTAGAACATTGTGTTGTGCAAAAAACTGTCTTATTGCAACGCTCACACGGCGCGGTTAAGCGCATATGAGTTTTGTTTTTTGCAGCTCAGGTTGGACCTCGTCTTAAGAGTAATTCAAAGGCTGCTACGATAATTTTCAATTGCGTCTTCGAATGAATTCTCTGTGAATTCCTTTTGAAGTACTATTTTTTTCCGTATGAATATGTATGAACTCATTATCTATATCTATACATATAATAAAACAGTAAAAATATTTTGTCTGTACATTTAATATTTTTGACTGAAATGGATAGAGGGAGACCTAAAAAGAACAATAGAAAGCAAAAAAATTTTTTTTGAATTTTTTGTCTGTCTGTCTGTCTGTCTGTCTGTCTGTCTGTCTGTCTGTCTGTCTGTCTGTATGTATGTACGCGTTTCACGCAAAAACTACTGGACGGATTTGAATGAAACTTTTTTTGTTGTATAGCTATTAAGCCTGGGCAACATATAGGCTACAATTCATTTTGAAAACTGGAACACCTGATGAAGAACCATAACGGAACAGCTAAACTATAAGTAATATGGAAATGGTGCCTTAACAAAAATCGTTCAACCTGATGAGCATTTTCTGCCGACGTATAAAAATTGAAGATCTGGAACATCTGATGAAAAGCTCCAAGAGACCAGTTACACTATAACATATATGGAAATGGCGCCTTAGCAAAAATCGTTCAACCTGATGAGCATTTTCTGCTGACGTATAAAAATTGAAGATCTGGAACATCTGATGAAAAGCTCCAAGAGAGATTTTTATCTAAGCGAAACTCACGCGGGCGAAGCCGCGGGCGACAGCTAGTATATACATATGTATCTAAGTCGAAAATTTGTTCGAAAGAATTTAATTGCTTTACACTACAGCAATCAAATATCTATGTATAGATACTTATATTATAAGCGTATGTATAATGTACTTTGAAATGGCAATTCATTACTCGATGTGAAATTAAAAAATCTACTCCCTGAGCATAGAATTTACAGTAAAACATTTAACCCAAAACTGAAGATAAAGCTGCATATTGTTGAAGAAATGCTTGAAGCGTGTCTTTACAGGATTTTGAAGGAGAATCGTTTCGGATTCGCCCTAAAAAGATTTACAAGGTATCTCGTCAAATCGAAAACCATCTGCAGCGAAGGCCCGGGGATCATTTTTCAATAATCTTCGGATCTTTCCGATTTCAAGGTGTTATATTGGAATAGCCGTGTTATTTATTTGGGTTTGAAATGCTTGGGTAACGTTTTTGGTATGTTTGTTATTTTTTTCGTGTGTGTCTTATTATGTAACAGTTTATTCGATGATTGTATTTGGGCATAGCTCTTCAGATATTGTTTTTTCTAAATTTACATCCAGATTTTTATTTTATTATATTTTATTTTATCTATGTACGAGTATTTGTTATGTACAAAAATAAATAAATAAAAATATAATAAATAAATATCATAACCTGTAAAACAAATTAATTCTAGCATAAAACAACGTATAATCCCAACTAATATTATAAATGCAAAAGTGAGTTTGTTTGTTTGTTTGTTTGTTACCTCTTCACGCTCTATCTCCTGAACCAATATTCCTGAAATTTTGCATACACATAGTTAGAAGTACGGAGAAGGACATAGGGTACCTTTTATCCCGGGAAAAAGCACTGTTCCCGTGGGAATTTCACGCGGGCGAAACCGCGGGCAAAAGCTAGTCTATACATATAATAAAACAGTAAAAATATTTTGTCTGTACATTTAGTATTTTTGACTAAAATGGATAGAGGGACACTTAAAAAGAACAATAGAAAGCAAAAAAAATTTTTTTAATTTCTTGTCTGTCTGTATGTATGTACGCGTTTCACGCAAAAACTACTGGACAGATTTGAATGAAACTTTTTTGTTGTATAGCTATTAAGTCTGGGCAACATATAGGCTATAATTGATTTTGAAAACTGGAACACCTGATGAAGAACCATAACGGAACAGCTAAACTATAAGAAATATGGAAATGGTGCCTTAACAAAAGTCATTCAACCTGATGAGCATTTTCTGCTGACGTATAAAAATTGAAGATCTGGAACATCTGATGAAAAGCTGCAAGAGACCAGCTACACTATAATATATATGGAAATGGCGCCTTAGCAAAAATCGTTCAACCTGATGAGCATTTTCTGCTGACGTATAAAATTTGAAGATCTGGAACATCTGATGAATAACTCCAAGAGACCAGCTACACTATAACGTATATGGAAAAGGCGCCTTAACAAAACTTGATTAGTCTGATGAGCATTTTCTGTAGACGTATAAAAATCGAAGATCCGAAACATCTGAAACAGTTTGGAACACAAAAAGACTTTTCATCTAAGCGAAACTCACGCGGGCGAAGTCGCGGGCAACAGCTAGTCTATACATATAATAAAACAGTAAAAATATTTTGTCTGTACATTTAATATTTTTGACTGAAATGGATAGAGGGAGACCTAAAAAGAACAATAGAAAACAAAAAAATTTTTTTGGAATTTCTTGTCTGTCTGTCTGTCTGTCTGTCTGTCTGTCTGTATGTATGTACGCGTTTCACGCAAAAACTACTGGACGGATTTGAATGAAACTTTTTTTGTTGTATAGCTATTAAGCCTGGGCAACATATAGGCTATAATTCATTTTGAAAACTGGAACACCTGATGAAGAACCATAACAGAACAGCTAAACTATAAGTAATATGGAAATGGTGCCTTAACAAAAATCGTTCAACCTGATGAGCATTTTCTGCTGACGTATAAAAATTGAAGATCTGGAACATCTGATGAAAAGCTCCAAGAGACCAGCTAAACTATAACATATATGGAAATGGCGCCTTAGCAAAAATCGTTCAACCTGATGAGCATTTTCTGCTGACGTATAAAAATTGAAGATCTGGAACATCTGATGAAAAGCTCCAAGAGACCAGCTACACTATAACATATATGGAAATGGCGCCTTAGCAAAACTTGGTTAATCTGATGAGCATTTTCTGAAGACGTATAAAAATCGAAGATTGGAACACAGGAAACAGTTTGGAACACAAAAAGACTTTTCATCTATGCCAAAGTCACGCGGGCGAAGCCGCGGGCAACAGCTAGTATAACATAATTAATTGAAAGGAGGGAACAGGAATTGAACATCTCGTTAAACTAACTCATTACAACTAAGATAAAAATTATGAATACCATGCACATTGCACAGAGGTCAATACAATTCAAATTTGGCTCCCATTAAGTTTGTCGATTTCATATTCATTGGCCTAATTCATTTATTATTACAGTCGATCCATCTGATTCCCAATTCGAATAACCGTCGTACCGCAAATAATCCGTTTACAAGGAAAAAGGCGCGGACGTCTCACTAAACGGCACGGAAACGGCCCGATAATACAGAAAAACCAGAATTTCTGAAAAGCAAGCTACCCTTGTCAACGTAAAGGAAAATGACAAGGACTTCCCGCCCCACCTGCCTTCACTTCTAAAGAAAAACCAAAAATAAACATTACAACCTTTGACAAAAAGAACGCCGCCCACTGTTCAATCTCCTCAGTTTAGTTACAAGGCTCGCTATGACACGAGTATGTTACACTGAAAGCTTTGTAGTTCACATTTTTTTGTGTCACTCTTTGTACCCTATAGTTTTGCTCTCTCGGGAATTTTGAGATACCATTTGCAGACAATTTTGACGAAAATTATTTGCCATTTTAGGTTCAGACGTTCGTTCTGAAGTGATGCGCTTGCTTAGGTATATTTAGCAATTTATTCTTATTTACAGTTAGTATATTGCTTTCTTTTATCTTTAAAGACCGAAGAAGAGTTTTATAGTTCGTTATCGTCAATCAATAAAGAAATCATAAGTATTCGTACATAAAATAAAACATTCATCAGAAAAGGATTATATAAACCGTGGTTTTAATAATACAACATTGAATTTAAATTCAAATCTACATGAATTCATTTAAGTAAAAGTTCACAAAGGGTACTTACTACTAAGTCAGCAACAAAATTTTTAATATAATCAATACCACCCATGAAAACATTTCCGATATATTGGAATTTCTAAAAATGAAATAAACAGATGATCCTATCATCTGTTTTTTCATTATTATAAAGGTTAGTATTACAGTTACATTCTGTCCACATACAAGGATAAAATATATGAAATTTTAATATGTATGCTTTTGTTGAGACAGGTACGGTATTCGGATTGGTATTCTAATATAATGCATTTTGAATATGTTGTGTTTTATCAGTATTTATAAAAAACGTACTTCGACCAGATTACGGACCTCTTTAAAAAGGGATGTAACCGACGAGCATGTATGAAGAGAGTGATGAGGAAGCGAGAGAATCTGTCGATGGTAACAAGTAGATATCGCTAGTCTCAGCCTACCCCCACGGGAAAAATGCCTGATAAATATATGTATTTATATGTATAAAAAAATCACTGTTTTATTATTGATTTTTTTTCTGTCACTATCAAATCCTAGGTATGTTTCGATATAGTATCATGAAGAATTGTGTTCATTGAACTGGCTATAACTACTAGTCCGTACCTTTACCTTTCGTAGTTTTCATTTTCTGTACGTGGGTAGAGTTTACGGTGTCATAGTAGGATAGATTTCCTGACTACCAATACCAATGTAAACAGTATTAGTAGAGTTGAAACTCTACCATTGGGGAAGTTCGTACACTACCGTACTAGTAAACCGTTTACACAATATATAGTCTAAAGGTATTCTTTACAACTTTTGAAACTTTCTGATCACAATCATCGCCTTATTCCAATCCCAACAAATATTATAAAAGCAAAAGTGAGTTCATACATTTGTTTGTTACTTCTTCACGCTTTATCTACTAAACCAATCTTGCTAAAATTTTCAGTACACATAGTTAGGGGTATTGAAAAGGACATAGGGTACTTTTTTTCTTAAAATTTCCATAGGAGCACAGTCCCAAGGCGCAGCTAGTATTTAACATAAATATTACTTTTTAGTTTTTCATTAAACTTTACTATAAATAGATACACATCTTTTCATTGTATTTTTCATACACCCTAGAGCCGTTTACCTGGTAAACAGGATTTAGTTTTAAGCTCTACAATGCTTACTTTACGTTTCTCCGCTCAAACTCTAACGCTTTATTTTACTCAATGCTCTGCTGTGAATTATTGTTAGACTGAGACCACAACATTATTAAATTAACAGCCGGGCCTTAAATAATTTTCTCAGCCATCCCAAATTGCGTCGACCCTCGTCGCCAAACACAGTCATGCCATTGAAACAAGCTTTTGAAGTGGACGCTCACGACCTTGTGTTCAATTTTATGTATTTTTTTACCCTTTTATGCCTTTTTTCCCGTCGATCACATGACGTCGCGTCGTCGCAGACTAAAAGCATAACAATGTTTGTCGGAATACGGAACACAAGTACTCACACTCAACCGTCACACATAGATAACTTACCTATTCTAATTGTGATACAAAATACATAGAATTCAAAAATATATAAATATATTTTATAATAACAAAATCGTAAATACATCATTTTCTTTTAGACATTTTTCACTTCTTACACACCTTTGAACGACGAAGACATTATTGTATTTTTGAATACTATTAATTATATGGTATTAATACTAGTACAAGTAGGTAAGTAAATACACTAATGACAGGGCGATTTAAATGTGCAGCGCATCACAGAGATTATAATAATACTATAAAACCCCGATGTCATACTTTAATTATAAATAATAATTAAATAGAACCAATACTGTATTAATTGTAATACCAAGAACCTAAATAGTCAAGAAGAAGTTTCTACCTACAATAGAGAGAAATCTACGTTACTAGATTTCACTACATTACAATGCGCATTTGCTAAATCTCTTTTGCATTTTTTGCAAAAACGTTTAAAATTTTCAGTATGTTTATTTAGCAAACAAACAAAAAAGGATTCAAATATTAATTAAACGGTTCATAGCTTATCTTTGTTCATACAATGGCGTTTTGTTTGTCGCACTGGATTTCTAATTAAATTTACTTTTGTGCTTTTGATATAAAAACTGAGAGTAAATTGAAATATTTTTATTTTATTTTCAAACGGTTGATACTTATTATAGTTTTTAGTTATTCTTTGATATTAGATAAAATGCTCTTTGTATAAACCAACAAACTGTCTTACACCCGGTTTCTGAAACGCAAATCAATGAAAAAATTACGTAGCAAGTTGATAATCTCTATTTAAAAGCAGTTTGGGTTTCTGAACAGGCCTAGTGACAGTGTGTCATCGATTTGTTGTTCCAAATGTCAGATCTCGAATTAATGGCCGATTAAGGTAATTTTGGGTTTCCGGAAAGCTTTTTCGCATGTTGACAGCATGTTATAGTCTTCAGAGATAATTCGCGAAAATCGACCAAAACAAAGTGTCACAATAAATGTCACCAGTATTTTGTAAAATCTATCGATTTTCTGAGCGAATTTTTCAAAGAAAACATAAAACGTTCGTACGAAATATATAAGTCGCAGCTGGTGGCTTCGCTCCCGTGAGAATTTCGGGATAAAATACCCTATACGCTATTCCCGATATTTTTCTACCCGTGTAGGTACCAAATTTCATCTATTCGCCTAGTAGATTTTGCGTGATTGCGTCAAAACTTTCAAACTTTTATTGAAACTTGCGCATTTATATAATAAATAAATATAAATAAAAAATAAAATATGGCAAATCATGTTCAATGGGACTGACATGTCATCAACAAAAGCCCCAAAAAAATAAATAATAAAAAAAAATACAGACATGACCGGGGCTCGAACCCGGACCCCGCGTTTCAGAGGCAAGGTCTTTCCCACTGCGCCACGGAAGCCGTCATATATAGTGGCAAAAGTCGAATTTGGCATATGTTGTCAACGGAAGAAACAAAACTAGAGCGTTGGATGTTACAAGGAGTATTTTGAAACTCTTTGGATAGAAACAAACATGAATGAGTGAATGAAAAAAGTCAAACAGTCGATTAGATAATTTTACGGAGAATAGCTTTTCAGAAACCCAATGTTGCTTAGCAGATTGTTAATTATGACACTCTGTTACCAAATTCAATACTTGACATGCTTTTAGGAAACCGGGCGTTACCCATTAATTTTGATAATGACTAGGGCAATAAATGAAAAAAAAACCTATGTACGGCATAAGTCATCACGAAATAATGAGTTGATTTTACGAGGCCCAAAGTAAAAAAAAAAAATAGTTCCAGATGAATTCATAGGTGGCGCTTAGTAAAAAGCGAGACCATTCAAAAAGCAAAAATGCACGGTACTGGCATTTAAAAAAAAATAAAACCTAACAAAAAAAACATGTAAAAAGTATCAATATTGTTATTTATGCAACTGTCAAGCTGTTATGTGATTTTTTTTCTGCCTCTGGCTGACAATAAAAAGTGCACAATATAGGTGTACAGTCATTATTACGACTTGCTTTCAATAAAACGCCATCTGTTGAGACTTTGTTGTACTGATTTTTTTTTTCTTAATTTAGCTGTCAGAAAAATCGCTCATTAGTCCAATGTTCTGAGGCAAATACCTATTTGTATTTTAAAAAAAACATGATAATGCATGTTGGGGAAATACTTTCTTACATAAATCACACACTAAACTTTACTCGCCTTCGAATTATCGATATCTACAAGTATTCGCGCAAACTTTTACAAATTATTGTGTGCGTTCGTTCGGGTTCTTACGTGACAAAGCCAAGACATGCCAAAGAAAATTCAAAGTCGTCTCCACAAGTTTGTTCCAAACGAGATCGGGTTTTTCGCACAAAAGACGTGAAGAATATGCTAATGAAAATGTATTGAGGCGAGAGGAATCCGGATTAACGACTGTGTTATGGGAACAACATACTCGTTACCTTACTTTCGACGAGATTTCTTAAGGAAATATAATCCTTATTCCTTTAGCATCAAGAAGCAGGGAATCTTAACTGAGCATGCCAAACATAGGCCCGATTTATAGCTCTATGAGTTTAGGGTAGGTAAAAGTTACTTTTCTTTACTTTTAGTTAGAGTTTGTAAAAAGTCTTCGGCAGTCATGAAATTAAAATTGTTTTATAAGGTTCTCCTTCAAAGCAATTTTCGAGTCGATGATAATTTTATTAGACTAAAGTTTTCTCTTTTTTAAGTCGTCTTACTACATTAACTCTTCAATACCTTTTATATTTGGTATTTTTAAAGGTCAATAATGTTAAATCATTCTGACTTAGTTCTATTATAGTAACCTTGTAGGTATTTATTAAAAACTTCTATTTAATTACATAGTTCAAATATGTATTTCCAATAAAAAACGGATCAGAAGTGACTTTTGAACTGTTCTTAACTAAAAAGCTGTACAATGCCATTTTAGAAACGTGAGCGGGATGCAATTTCAAAATGCTCCATTGTTTGTTTTGGAGTTATTTCCCTATACAATCCCTTTGTTTCGACTCCATTTCAGCGAAATGTAATTAAGCACGGCATGTAAAAGCATGAGTGGATCTGGATATTTCACAGAATTTAATTACTGAACTATTTTGTACTCATTATAAAATTCGTTGAAATTTTGTAATTATTTGCAAAATAGAGAGATGCAAGCAATGTTAAAATTGAACAAACCTGATGACCGTTAATTAATCTATACTAATATTATAAATGCGAAAGTTTGGATGTGAGTTTGTGAATTTGTGAGTTTGTGAGTTTGTGAGTTTGTGAGGATGTTTGTTACTCAATCACGCAAAATCTACTGGACGGATTTCGATGAAATTTGGTACAGAGGTAGATAATGACCTGGAATAGCACATAGGCTATTTTTTATCCCGGGAAAAAGCACTGTTCCCGTGGGAAATTCACGCGGGCGAAGCCGCGGGAAAAAGCTAGTTGATTAATAAATAACTGTAATATGTCGACATATTATATACTCGTACTTGCTTTTGCCCGCGGCTTCGCCCGCGTCAAGTTGATGAAATGGATCTTTTTGTTTCCCAAGCAGTTACATAAATAATGACACATTACACGAATCGAATGATAGAATGGAATGCGATAGGGTAGCATGATAAAAAATAGTTTGAGCTTCTATTGGCCATTTTTTTTCTTAAATATCTCCTATGTACACACAGACACAGACCAGTTCAATTTTATTATATATATTGATGATTGATGATTAATATCTCAGGTTTTAAGTGACAGATTAAGATGAAACATACGCCAGATTTTATACTACAATGAAAACCGCATCAAATTTGGCCCAGTAGTTTTTGCGTGATGCGCGTATAAACATACAGACAGACAATAATTCTAAAAAATATCGTTTTGGCTTCTATTGGCCCTATAATAAAGACCCTCCTAGTTTTTTTCTTAAATATCTCCTATGTACACACACAGACCAGTTACAGTTTTATTATATGTATTGGTTTTCATTATAGACTACACTGTTTTCTGTACTAACTGCAAATTACACAACTTACAATTAAATACGTACACACACACGTATTGTGTAGTAAAAAAAAACAAATTATGTATCAACATTATTAGGTCTTCTAAGCAATAGCTGTAAATTAAAAAGGTTGTTCTAAATATGGAAAACCATTTACTTAGGCGGGGAGTCCCTCGCTCGCCGACAGCCTGTCATCCTTCAGGTGCTATCGGCATTACTTTAATGAACCGTCGGCTTTTTGATGTACATTTTTAAAAGCCAATGGATGGTTAAATATTTTTTAATGAAGATAAAACATTCATTTTTAACGTTGATTTAGAATTTACTATTATATGATCATAGGTTGCCTTTTGTGTTTTCCTATATGCATTGGAAAATTTTAAGTCATCATAAATGCGAAAGTTAGGTTATGAATTTGTGAGTATGTTAGTTACTCAATTACGCAAAATCTACTGGACGGATTTTGATAAAATTTGGTACACGTGTAGAAAAATACCGGGAATAGCACATAGGGTACTTTTTATTGCGATTGAGGAGCGAATCCTCGGAGCGTGGCTAGTCTTTCCAATTTTGACTGTCAGACAATGTTTTTAGCATTAAGTCCACCTTTTGTACTGTACTTTTGTATGTGTGTACATACAATAAAGTTTAAATAAATAAATGTCTAGTTTTAGATTCAAAATATGTCTACTTTGTAATTATGAATCTGAGATCTTTATGACTGAATTTTCTTACGTTACGGCTTAGCTTTTGATCCCGAGTAAGACAGAGGATTACAAATTCGGTTTAATTATTCGCATCTTGCTTTATACAACGTAGGTAACTGTGTGGTATCATGATGTCTACATTTGAAGCTTGGATATTAGGCAATTGCCGAAAATACCGTGTATGAGGTTTTGTATAAACTTTATTTTTTCTGTACCTACTTTTGTATAAACTTTATTTTTTCTGTACCTACTTTTGTATAAACTTTATTTTTTCTATACCTACTTTTGTATAAACTTTATTTTCTGTACCTACAAATAAAGTTTTTACAAAACCTATTTTAATTTACATATATGTTTTTTTCAGCAATACCGGAATTATCGGAAGCGCACTTTACGTGTGAATCTATAATGTAAGATTTGAATGTTTCATGTTTCGTGAATTTTTTTTAATCTTTTGATCATAAAATTAAAAAGTAAACATATGTGGGTCATATATTTATTCTATTAAGGAATTAAATCAATATATTAATACTTAATTTTCATAATTCATATAATCATAATAAAATGCTTCTCAAAGCACAAAAAATCTATATTCTGTCCTATAACAATACAGTTTAAGACTAATACTTAAGCCGGTCTATTCACGGTAATTGAACCTAGCTCTCAGCCTCATGCTAGTATTTCAATACAGGACAGGACTCGCAATATTCACCAATACTGTTACAGATATTGATGTGTATTTCTCTTTGAGTGATTTGTGCAGCAGCATGTGAGATTCTCCTTTGCATGTACCATGTGTATAGTGGGTATTGAAATCTTCTAAGTAATAACTGATACCTACTACAAAAATCTTGTGAATATGGTACGTAGCAATTAGAAATTAATTACTTTATTAAGGCTTACTTAAAATTTTGGAAACTAAACCTATTAGCACACTCCGGACACTCCATACAACGCTCACAAATTTACTGCTACTTAGGCAAATGACGTTTGTATACGCGCAATTATTTGCGTGAAATTTACATAGAAAAATGGCACGAAAAGTTCGCCGATTACGCGCCAGCCCTCGTTCAAGTGCCAATGATGTCTACAACAAAGTGCGGGGTGGGGAGCGGTATTTGAAATGAGTGCGGGGCGGTAAGTGGTGTAAGTGGCCGTTCACTTATTCAGTACATTTACTTATTCTGTGCTATTAGCTAGACTATTTCATTGTAAATTAAAATTCACGAGAGTATGTAATCATTATCCTAACATTGAACTGACTTTTTCCCGTAATTCTCTCGTGTAAAAGACTTTAAATAAACATTCTATAAGTACAATTAATATAGTCCTAAATATTTGTATATTTCTTTCTGATGATCTTTTATAAAAATACATACAAGAAGTCGTGGGCGAGTATAGTACGTATTAAATACATTACGGACCATCGTAGCTATTTCAAGGACCATTCCGTAACCGTGACTTGGCGTAAAAACTTCCGACGTCGTTGTTGCTTTTACGTAAATGGGCCGCGTTGTATATCGCTGCCAGTGTACTTAGGATGATACCTCCCAACAATATCAGCCTGTATATTGTCTCGTACGGGGAATGTGATAATATTGATTGTGACACAGTCACCTCGCTTTTTGTGAGCAATTTCGTATTGTTTGCGTATAAAAGAAATACATAAGTAACTGAGTGTCCTTTTTGATATTGCAATAGCTTTATTGCGGTTGTGCTTTTACGAGATGTTACTATCCTATGAAATAGTATTTTATTCAAGTACAGTAATTATTATTTAGACATTGTTTCTGTTAATTTATTTAGATTATGTGGTAGTTTCAAGATTTTAAATTGGCCTGGTAACTGATACAGGGTGTTTTTTAAATCATTGGCATCCTTTCTACTGGTGAAAGTACTCATGAACATGAGCAACTTTTTGTATGGGACCGACTCAATCCGATGGAAAAAAAAATCTGCTGTTCCATACTATTTTCCAATACCTACTCACCCGAAGTGTATGGAACAGCTGATTTTTTTTTCCATCGGATTGAGTCGGTCCCATACAAAAAGTTGCTCATGTTCATGAGTACTTTCACCAGTAGAAAGGATGCCAATGATTTAAAAAACACCTGTATATTAACATGTCGTCACCACGTTCCCAAGGAAAAGGAAATTTACAAATTCACACGGGTGGAACTGCGTTCATAATCTAGTAAATTTCCAAAACCGGTTTCCATTTCACAACTCGGTATATTTTAAAAGTTTTATTTTATCTTACTTTCTCCGTGTCACGTCAAATTTATCCCACATGGGTTAAGGGTGGATGAGTAATATTCACTCCTCTTTTTTATTCAATAAAACATGATCACTTTACCCTGGCTACGGAACCTTATTTTTTCCTCATTTTTCAGATATAACATATTACATTCATAGCAAAACAATGTATCCAAAAGAGAAGCCTTTGATGTATCTGCGTCTGCGTGTATGTACGTAAATTATTGAGAGCAAAGAAGAGTAACTTTTGTTTTAAATATTGTTATAAGTTTTTTTCTTTTTGTTAGTTGATTAGCTAATTTTATTTAATGGCTGTTCTAAAAAGGACATAGATTTTTACATAGACCATAGAAAGCTGTAATGGAACAATTCTTAGAGTAATTAAAACCTTACAAATAATGGTTATTGTGTCTATTAAAAAGTCAAAGTAAATGACACCCACTGTCATTATGTCAATTGTTTTATAAAATCAAGATTTCACTTTCACGGAATAAAAGGTTGGTTGCCCAATAAGGTCAACTATTTACATATTTAAAAACTTTATTGCACAAATGTTAGCTTATAAAATAATCCTAAATATATTTAATGGTTTACTATTACTTAACTGCAATATAAATTATTATTTTTAATTCGATTTAAGAAAATATTGATTTGTTTTGATTAAAACGGTCGCGTGTTCGTGGCCCGCCATACCTCTCGCTCTAAAAGAGTAGGGGTAGTGGGGCGCGCAACGTGCGGCGACAGTAATCTGGCATTACTGTATGGACTGCCAAGAGCAGAGGTCGTCTCCTGATTATACGAGTAATTATGTGCAAATTTTGTGGATACAGTGAATATATTGTGAAGTACTATTTGGAAAATATTTTATTTGTAACCCAATAAATACCGTGTAAGTACTTACTTTTTTATATTTTGTATGAAAACCCTCATTATACTGGTTTATCAAAATAGTGTTAAATTTATACTTTTTACCCCTAAAGGCTATATCGCTAACACTAATTACAAAAAAAATCTGAACAAACGGTGGACTTAAGCCGTATGGCATTCTTATAAGCCCTATTTATAGAATTTATATTTGGGAGCAACAAACGCCACGTGCGTTGTGTTTATTCTGTACGTGCTATATTTTGTGATATATCCCTCTTCATATTGGATGGGCGTTTCAAACTTGGTACACCGTGAAATCGGTGACAACAGGTCAGTGCGTCTGTTCACTCATTATGTGTCGACAGGACAGCCTAGATTTTTAATAAACTTGTCTCATAATTACTTAACCTCGTTGCAACAGAAAAAAAAACAAGGCCTTTATGTCTCACCTCTCAGTTAAGAAATTCTAAGATTATTTAAGAAAATATTTCATAATAAATACTCGTTTAGTCTTAAAAATAATATTCGATGTTTTCATTAGTGCTTTTTGCGTCAAAATTGAAAACCAACACTGCTATTCATCATAATTCCTTACCATATTCCATTTATACCTGGGGTGGGTCTATGTCAGTGTGCCGCAGTCAATTCGTCGTGTATTTTTAAGTTCCATACATTGAAAGTTAATTCAACACACCTACTCCATACATTTTTTGATAACGTATTCACAGAGACTCCCTGGTATCGGCGTAATATGTATAGTTAGCGTCAAAACCAGCGCGGAGCCACGCTATCGTCCTTCGCGTCACGTTGTCCATCCATCTCGATTTTGGTCTAACTATTCCCATCCAACCAGTCATTATTATTAGATTCTCAAAACTTATGCACGTTTTAATTAAAATATTCTTATCTACTCTGAATAAAACTCGTAGATTTATGTTTACAAACCCCTTTTATAATACATGGATCATATTCTACACTTTATACATGGAAACACAATAGATCACATAAACATTATGTAAAGCTACGCGCACTAAACAACCATCACAACCCATTGCTGCTGCAGTCTACCACAGACTACTAAAGACTGAAGGGGTTCATACTGCATCTTGACAGCTTGTTCTTCTTTCAAATCTTGAGTCAGCGGGGAGTTAATAACATTAACACCCCAGAAATTAAATCATAAGCATACTGAAAAGGAAATAGCATTAACATTCCACAAACAAAATCGTATTAGCATGTTGAAAAGGAAATAACATTAACATTCTAGATCGAAAATCATATTAGCATGTTGAAAAGTAAATAACGTTAACATTACAGAAACAAAATCGTATTAGAATGCTTTTTATTCAATAAAACATGATCACTTTACCCTGGCTACGGAACCTTATTTTTTCCTCATTTTTCAGATATAACATATTACATTCATAGCAAAACAATGTATCCAAAAGAGAAGCCTTTGATGTATCTGCGTCTGCGTGTATGTACGTAAATTATTGAGAGCAAAGAAGAGTAACTTTTGTTTTAAATATTGTTATAAGTTTTTTTCTTTTTGTTAGTTGATTAGCTAATTTTATTTAATGGCTGTTCTAAAAAGGACATAGATTTTTACATAGACCATAGAAAGCTGTAATGGAACAATTCTTAGAGTAATTAAAACCTTACAAATAATGGTTATTGTGTCTATTAAAAAGTCAAAGTAAATGACACCCACTGTCATTATGTCAATTGTTTTATAAAATCAAGATTTCACTTTCACGGAATAAAAGGTTGGTTGCCCAATAAGGTCAACTATTTACATATTTAAAAACTTTATTGCACAAATGTTAGCTTATAAAATAATCCTAAATATATTTAATGGTTTACTATTACTTAACTGCAATATAAATTATTATTTTTAATTCGATTTAAGAAAATATTGATTTGTTTTGATTAAAACGGTCGCGTGTTCGTGGCCCGCCATACCTCTCGCTCTAAAAGAGTAGGGGTAGTGGGGCGCGCAACGTGCGGCGACAGTAATCTGGCATTACTGTATGGACTGCCAAGAGCAGAGGTCGTCTCCTGATTATACGAGTAATTATGTGCAAATTTTGTGGATACAGTGAATATATTGTGAAGTACTATTTGGAAAATATTTTATTTGAAACCCAATAAATACCGTGTAAGTACTTACTTTCTTATATTTTGTATAAAACCCTCATTATACTGGTTTATCAAAATAGTGTTAAATTTTTATACTTTTTACACCCCTAAAGGCTATATCGCTAATACAAATTACAAAAAATCTGAACAAACGGTGGACTTAAGCCGTATGGCATTCTTATAAGCCCTATTTATAGAATTTATATTTGGGAGCAACAAACGCCACGTGCGTTGTGTTTATTCTGTACGTGCTATATTTTGTGATATATCCCTCTTCATATTGGATGGGCGTTTCAAACTTGGTACACCGTGAAATCGGTGACAACAGGTCAGTGCGTCTGTTCACTCATTATGTGTCGACAGGACAGCCTAGATTTTTAATAAACTTGTCTCATAATTACTTAACCTCGTTGCAACAGAAAAAAAAACAAGGCCTTTATGTCTCACCTCTCAGTTAAGAAATTCTAAGATTATTTAAGAAAATATTTCATAATAAATACTCGTTTAGTCTTAAAAATAATATTCGATGTTTTCATTAGTGCTTTTTGCGTCAAAATTGAAAAACCAACACTGCTATTCATCATAATTCCTTACCATATTCCATTTATACCTGGGGTGGGTCTATGTCAGTGTGCCGCAGTCAATTCGTCGTGTATTTTTTAAGTTCCATACATTGAAAGTTAATTCAACACACCTACTCCATACATTTTTTGATAACGTATTCACAGAGACTCCCTGGTATCGGCGTAATATGTATAGTTAGCGTCAAAACCAGCGCGGAGCCACGCTATCGTCCTTCGCGTCACGTTGTCCATCCATCTCGATTTTGGTCTAACTATTCCCATCCAACCAGTCATTATTATTAGATTCTCAAAACTTATGCACGTTTTAATTAAAATATTCTTATCTACTCTGAATAAAACTCGTAGATTTATGTTTACAAACCCCTTTTATAATACATGGATCATATTCTACACTTTATACATGGAAACACAATAGATCACATAAACATTATGTAAAGCTACGCGCACTAAACAACCATCACAACCCATTGCTGCTGCAGTCTACCACAGACTACTAAAGACTGAAGGGGTTCATACTGCATCTTGACAGCTTGTTCTTCTTTCAAATCTTGAGTCAGCGGGGAGTTAATAACATTAACACCCCAGAAATTAAATCATAAGCATACTGAAAAGGAAATAGCATTAACATTCCACAAACAAAATCGTATTAGCATGTTGAAAAGGAAATAACATTAACATTCTAGATCGAAAATCATATTAGCATGTTGAAAAGTAAATAACGTTAACATTACAGAAACAAAATCGTATTAGAATGCTGAAAAGGAAATAGCATTAACATTCTAGATAGAAACTCGTATTAGCATGCTGAAAAAGTAAATAGCGTTAACATTTCAAAAAATAAAATCATTAGCATGCTGAAATGGAAATATAACATCAGCATTGACGGAGATACGGATATCAACCGTCAACGACAATGTTATCACATCAATACAAGCGTTAAATAGCTAAAAGAAAATAACATTAGCATTGACAATTTTATTTATGTCAACGACAATGTTATGACATTAGAGCAGGAAATCAAATAGTGCCACGATGTCAGGGCAGCGGCCACAAGGTCGAGGCCAATGACCACATTGTCGAGGTAAAAGAGTACCACATTGTCGGGGTCAAGGAATGCCACATTGTCGGGGCAACGGCTACGATGTCGGAGCCAATGGGTGCCAGAGTCGGGGCAATGACCACATTGTCGGGGTCAACGGCCACACTGTCGGGGCCAAGAGCCACCTCTGCCCATGTGTCTTCAGCAGCTTTCTCAGGTCAGCCGGCCAACAGATCGATCTCACACAGGTACTCCTCAATATAAGGACCAATAAATGCTAGAGATTTTTCGTCTTCAGCAACTACGAATGCCACATTGTCGGGGCAACGACCACATTGTCGGAGTCAACGGCTACAGTGTCGGAGCCACGGCTACATTGTCGGAGCCAACAGGTGCCACAAGGTCGGGGCAATGACCACATAGTCGGGGTCTACGGCCACATTGTCGGGGCCACGGCAACATTGTCGGGGCCAAGAGCTGCTTCTGCTCCATGTTTTCAGCAGCTGCCTCTGGTCAGTTCATCTCGTATGAGCCAGCCAACCAATCGATCTTGTACCGATGATGTGGCGGCGCGCGCATGACCTTGTAGGGGCCACGCATTCCAGAGTATATCTTCCCAGTGCTTAGGAACCTTTACTGACCAAAACAAAACTGTCAACAGAAAAAGTACACAGTTAAGGTTAACAATACGTCATTATTGTCGACACAACAATGACAAATAGCTCGGGCGCTCTTTCTCTTCTTAAAAATCAGCGATACCTCTATCAGGAGGTACATTATCCAAATCTTAATCTAAGTCTTAAAATGAAAACAGTTTCCTCATTGATCAACAATAACTTAAATCATTAATTTATTTTCATTGAGACATTGTGCAAGTGCTAAGCGACTGATTAGTTAAATTGCATTTCATAGAGAAATGATTCACACGTTTTATGATTTACTTCAATTTACAAGAAGTTTAGGATTATAGGAGGAGCCTTTCTCGGATCATCCCCGGCGTACAAATACGCCTTGCATTGCAACGTACTCATAAAAGTAGCTCACCATCCCCAAAAACTGGAGAACTTACCGATATTCGTTAAGTTTTGTAATTTCATGGAAGCCCCACGGCTTTCATGTTCTTACCACTCGGCCTTACTGACCTCTATCAGACCAAATATTGCTCAGTCAGTTACCAAAATCTAAAACTAGTCTAGCGATTAGTTGTAATCGCCGCATCAAGCCATACATTGTATAGCGCTAAGACGAACAAACAGGATTGCTGATAGTTGGTGCACTATTGTTGTAATTAAACCGACAAAACCTCAAACATTTCGATTGTAATATTGCATTGGTAGATAACTATTCAAAAATATTGAAATATAAGACATACCTACGTATGTACTACTGAACGTTACGTGGTGAATTTATTTCAATTAATAGCAAGCATGATGGCTATCAAATAATCACTAACCTTAAGGTCTAAAAAATGCAACGCAAAATACATGAAACTTTGTAAAAAGATCTTTTAAAACAATATGCAAAGGTGTGGGAGAAACCACATCGAGTTTTAAAATTGAACAGCGCCATCTATTGACGACTTTAATCCGAAATTAATTAGCCAAACAAGAAAATTTTCATAGTCCAAGATCAGCAATGATCACTGATCTGATCACCCAATCTTTTAATCATGTCTTACACCCGTATTCACAGACGTTTCCTTTGACTTCAACTTGACTGACGTTTAACCGACTCGACCAATTTGGTATGGTTAGCCCATATATGGCATGTTCTTATGTATCATAATATTATATTAATAAACGAATAATTCTTGTTCTAATCCTCATTGTCGACATAGAGTACTTGTAAGATAACATACATGAGAGAGCTAGGTATCTAAAGTTTTTGGGTTTTGGTTAACATTTTCGGGGATTTTCGGGGGGTTGACATGTGGTTTGATCTACAAGGCTTTCCTGAATTCGAATTTTATGACTTCCTATATTATATGACAAAGATTAGATGTGAGATAACATATAAGGGATATGTGGTGATTGTTACTATCATTGTGAAGTAAATTTTTGGATTACCATTTTCGGGGGATCGACATATAACACCACAGACTGACACATATGACTGCAGTCACCTTTGGGACGGCTCAGCGAAGTATCAACTGGCCACTTTGGATTCGGTGGAACGCAGAGCCAGGCGAATAATCGGCGATGAAAAATTGACGAAATCTAAGCTCCACAGCCTAGCTCATCGTCGAAAAGTTGCCTGCTTGTCGGTTTTCTACCGATTGTACTTCGGCGAGTGTGCTCACGAGTGCATGAGCTCATACCACCTGCCCCTTTCTTCAATCGGACAACCAGACGCACTGCGGGCTATCATCCGTTCTTGGTCAATATTCCCCCCGCACGCACCAAGCGCTTTTCGTCATCGTTTTTAATGCGCACAGCGAAGCAGTGGAGACTCCCTGCCTGCGTCTGTGTTCCCGAGCACATACAACCTGACTCTCTTCAAAACCAGAGTGAATAGGCTGCTTCTGGGTAAGCTCGCCACATCGTAGACCTCATTTCTGTCCTCGGACAAGATTGTGGTCAAGAGCAAACCCATCTTTAATATAAAAAAAAATATATATAAGGACTCAATTTGCAGGAACAGTAGTTCACCCGTTACTAAACACGCAAATATAATAAGTTATGTGAAAAATAATTATGATACATAAGAACATGCCCTATATGGGCTAACCATACCAAATTGGTCGAGTCGGTTAAACGTCAGTCAAGTTGAAGTCAAGGAAACGTCAGTGAATATGGGTGTTAGTCTTATCTTCACAATGTAAGCAATCTACCTCTGCACACAAACAAATCACATTTAAATCTTTGTTTGATATGTAATAATGTTTCGATCTTACTTGAATCTAAGAAGAAAGTACACCAACAATCCTGTTCGTACAGTCAACGAACAACATTACGAAGTTCCTAAATAACTTCGTCCATAGTCCTGTACCGACACACCACGGACGATGGTGGTGGTGGCATGTAGCTTCCAGCGCAAGGTTGTGATGGTAAATTCAAAATCAAACGCATTTTACGGGTCTCGTCATGTGGTAATATCCGACCACAGCTATTGCAAAACTTATGTGCATGCAACAATGGATACTACGCACAAATTGATTTTCATATTAAGTAAATATCGTCAATCTCAACTCACTAACCAACATTCATATTTTTTTAAATTTTTATTTTTTATTTCAAAACAAATAACATAAAAAGTGCGCTATAAAATTCAAACTAATAAAAACCATAGAAAAAAATAAGAACATCGTACAGCGTAAAACAATTGAATCGCGATGGTCACGAAAATTCAAATATTTAAGAAAAACAAAACACGTTCCATTTTCCAAGGAAAAAATGATCCGTGATTTGGCGCGGTTTTAATATGAATGATTCGAATCCCACTTCTGATCTTATCTACTCTGAATAAAACTCGTAGATTTATGTTTACAAACCCCTTTTATAATACTTTATACATGGAAACACAATAGATCACATAAACATTATGTAAAGCTACGCGCACTAAACAACCATCACAACCCATTGCTGCTGCAGTCTACCACAGACTACTAAAGACTGAAGGGGTTCATACTGCATCTTGACAGCTTGTTCTTCTTTCAAATCTTGAGTCAGCTAACAATATATTGATTTATCTAAAAAAATCTTTATATTGACTATAAAGTTAGAAGATTTTTTTTTGTCTTAGATAAGTATAATATTTGTACTGGTACAAATAAAAAACACAAGCCGCGCCCCGGAGCTTCGCTCCCGTGGGAATTTCAAGATAAAAAGTACCCATGTGCTATTCTCTGTTTTTCTATACCCGTATACCAAAATTTCAGCGAAGCCGCGGGCGAATGCTAGTAACTCATAAATTCACAAACTCACATCCAAACTTTCGCAGTTATAATATTAGTAGGAAGTAGGATCTTTGCTCCTCTCCGTATATATTTGGATTGCTTTAATCCGTATAATAATCAAGCTATAGAATCCAGCCAAATTCAGGGACATTAGCGATAGTAGCAGTAATTAATTAACTAATGAGGCTCTCACGTCAATATAGACTTATCGGGACTATTGGGACTATTGTAACCTTTGTGGATTAACTCTTTGTGACGTGAACAGATATTATCAGCCCGTAATTGATCTATTTTGGTCTCTAGTGTTGTTTGATATTGTAACGAGTATTAATTGTTGTAGTGTAAAAATACATTAAAAACATATATATTTTGCTAAATAATAACTATACCTACCTATCTTACTAATGTAATATATAGATTTTTTGTTGTTTGGAAGTACTATTCTCTAGAACTAGTCGGATTTGTGTATATTAGTGTACGAATGATAAAAAGCCTATGAATGTAAGCTATTTTACTAAATACTCATATCGGGATACTTCCCAAAATTCCAGTAGAAGCAGCGCCCCAGTGCAAACCATAAAAAAATCTTTAAATAAACATACAAATTTTGAAGGAATTTTGATTTTCTGCTCTTAACTCTTTGTTAAAATTCAAGGCTTAAACAGTCTTCCGGTAACAGGCAAATTGAGTAATAATACTATTCATGAGATCTTGTAAGATGACGATCATTTTTCATGTTCCCATCCATATAGAGATTGATTATTCCTATCCACAATCGACTTTGAGCTTTCTGCTGCAAAGCTC
>CM031581.1:10221517-10257517 GCA_018467065.1 Ephestia elutella
AATGTCGATTTGTTGCACCCCCCCCAACATTCATAGTCCACCACTTGTGCCACCCCCCAGAAAAAAATCCTGGATCCGCCGTTGATTATTAGATTACTTATAATGTTTTTATCAATCGTCGTAAGTATATTCAAAAAATTAAGTTTTGAAGTTCTTTAACCTGTCTCTCTGATAGAGACACAAATTCTCAAGAAGTTTATGGTTCATGCAGAGTGAAGGTCTATACAGTATACATACTATTCTGTGCTCCCTTTTTTGTATTTTCTATAAGACCATTCTTTAATATGTAAATTCATCTCTCGGGGTTGACTCTTTACCCATTCTTTATCCAATGGTTTATTGTTATTTAGTAAGTTTTTCCTCAATTTTATGAGTGTTGTGCTCAGTAGATTTTTGTCAAAAATTATAAATGAATATTAAAATATGTACCTACTGTACCTATAACTTCTTCTATTTATTCGAATAATACCAAGAATTTTTCCCTTCGAAATACAGTTGTTGTTGAAAATAATCCAAACGTAAGTGATCCTGTCTTTCCCTGTCACAGAATCCGTCAAAACGCCTCTGGCCATACTGATATAGGGACGAAAGTACCAAACAATACCTTTAGCAAAATTCTTGCCTCGGCTTTATTGAAATCAGAAATTAGAAACACTTTTATTTCATCAAAAAATGAGTAATTAACTTAGAAAACCAAAATATTCGTATCTTTAATTATGTATTATTTAATTTTTGATTTTTTTAAATAAATCAGTTTAATGAAATCAGAAATGAGAATTTCTCACTTTAAAACTTCTCTGATTAGGAAATGGGTGAGTCGTCAAATTTGAAATTAGTTTTTAAAAACGTTATTGTTACTAACTTATCGTTGAAATATATCATTAAAAAATAATGACCTATTTGTTTCGCTTCAATTAACAAAGTTAATAGACTAAAAGCGTGTAACACCCAGCCTCTGATTTTAATGTTCGCTAATAGCACACTTTGTTCGCGTGAAAACGAAATGTTTTTAAAGTATGCTGTTTTTCATAACTTACAATGAAAATACGCAATTAAAAAAAATATATATATCGCGAAACAAATAGCATAGGTATTTTGTTCGCGGGAAACGAATTTATTTTTAAAGTATGCTATTTTTATAACTTATAATGGAAATTAGCAAATTAAAAAAAAAAATGTTAACCGCGAAACTTATAAAAATTAGGAGGCTTGTGTATAGAATTATAAAAAAAGTAAAGAGATCATAAAAATGGCCTTAAGACGACTTGAGAAAATTCTCACACCTGTGTTACTTATAAGAAGAACTCTCTTTTCGCGTTTATTTGTATATGCGTCCTCTAATTTCCTCACACGCAATAGGTTAGCTACTATTTTCACTATCATTCATACACTGTCTTCCGTATTATAATTCATACCTGCGCCAGGTCATATCATATTATGTTATTTGCACATAAAATACAAATTCATAAATGAAATTGCATCCGCAAGTAAATACTGTTGCTTGCAAGTAAATATCTCTATATTGGATCTCTGTTCTCTCTTTATTGGCATTGATCGTGGTCAATACGGTATTAATCAAAGTAAGAGCTTCCGGTACAAATAACTCTAAATGTAATATTTAATGTTTTATATTACTCAATCCCGCAAAATATACTGGACGGATTTCGATAAAATACACAATAACACAGGTAGAAAAATACCGGTAATAGCACATTTTATCCCAAAATTCTCACGGTAGCGAAGCCCCGGGGCGCAGCTAGTGTCCTAACTAATATTATAAATGCGAAAGTGAGTTTGTTTGTTTGTTTGTTTGTTTGTTTGTTTGTTTGTTACCTCTTCACGCTTTATCTACTGAACCAATCATCCTGAAATTGGGCATACACATAGCTGGAAGTACGGAGAAGGACATAGAGGGCACTTTCATCCCGGGAAAAAGCATTGTTCCCGTGGGAAATTCACGCGGCGAAAGCCGCGAGCGAAAAGCTAGTTAAATATATTTTTATCTTATTACTAGAGAAATGGAGAGCTATCGCAAGAGCAGCGGCCAAGTCCGAGAAGACCGATCCATAAATCTGTCAAGCAAACGACTAAGAAGAAGAAGACCTGATATCAATGGTTTCTGACATCCATGGTAAAGATGACTAAATTTAGACAAGGCCGGGAAACCCTACATATGCGTAATAGAGCTTAGTTACGCAATCCATTGTTCTTACACCTATATCTCAGGATTGGTTATTGTCTAATGCTAATTGAGGTACAGAGTGATTCACATAAAATATAAATTGTTGTCTTCCATGCTGGTCTGGGAGCAAAGAAAAAAAATTGAATGTGCCAACTGCTTCTCTTCCCGCGCAGATTGCAAAAGTCAATCGAGGGAAAGGACTTTAAACTGGGGATTCCTCCACTAATAGGCGATGGGCTAGCAACCTGTCACTATACATGAATCTCCATTCCATCAGAGAGCCCACTATTCAGCTAAGCGTGGCCTTCGAGTCTCACGACTCTTGTCTCTGTCTACTCCGTAAGGGATAAAGACGTGATTCTATAATAAAATATCAAAAAATATAAAATAATCTTCTTCTTCTTCCGTGCCTTATCCCATTATTTGGGGTCGGCCCTCCTCGTACGTCGGCGCCAGGACGATCTGTCCTGGGTTGTCAGAGTGTCCACTTGAGCCCGTCCCAAATCTTTGGTGACGGTTGTCATCCACGTTGCTGGCGGTCGTCCTCTCACCCCTTCTTGTTTCAGGTATGGCCATAGCTCTCCTAACCGCATGCTCTTCCCTCTTCTCATCACATGGCCAAACCATCTCAGACGACCCTCGGCCATCTTGTCTGTTATTGGAGCGACTTTGAAGGAGCCTCTGATATATTCGTTCCGAATCCTGTCAAGCCTCGTCACACCAGCTGACCATCGCAACATTTTCATTTCAGTTGTGTGCAACTTTTGCTCATGTTTTTTCGTAGAAGCCCAACACTCGGAACCGTACATCATAGCAGGCCTTACTGCAGTCTTGTAGACTTTACCCTTAAGTTTTATTGGCATTCGATTATCACAGAGCACTCCTGTTAGGGATCTCCACTTCAACCAGGCTGCATTTACTCTGTGGGTAACATCTACGTCTATATCTGCATCTGCAGTTAACATTGACCCTAGATATTTAAATTGGTCAACTTTAGGCAGTGGTTCTCCTTGAATGCAGATGTCAGTGCATTGGGATGGCTGGTCGCCAAAGCCGCACATCAGGTACTCTGTCTTGGTTCGGCTAATGCGGAGTCCATTGTTCTCGAGCGCTTCTCTCCATTTCTGGAGGTTGGCATTCAATCTATCTGCACATTTGTCTATAAGCACAATATCGTCCGCATATAGCATGTTCCACGGTAGAGGGGACTGGATGTCTTTTTCGTAAGATAGTCAATAGCCAGATTAAAAAGAAAAGGACTAAGCGCAGACCCCTGGTGCACTCCGACTTTTACCTCAAAGGATTCACTTAACCCAGCCATACTTCTTACCATAATAAAAATATAAAATAATATAAATTGTTATTATTACAAACTGTTGGAAATACTAACTTTTTAGCATATACTTATCTAATGGTAATGGCAATTACACCATGCTATTAATTTACTAAACCTCCTTTAATAGTATTCCTCATTACTGAGGGTCGTGGTCATAATGTCGTATGAAAGACACACAATGACTATCTTGGCAATGTTAATAGAGTGGTTTGTCATTGCCTTCTCCATTTCACACACTAGCTGATAACCATCAACTAGAGTGTTCTAAACTTCCTCGCGATGTTTTCCTTCACCGAAAGCATGAAAAAAAGAAGAAAAAAAAGTGGTCGATAAAAACTACTATACAAGAGTCAGTTTGGGATACAAACTCATGTAGCCGGCAGAATTCGAATCTGGGATCTTTGCAGCCACAGGCGGGCACCCTAATCACTCGCCCACCACCACCGCTTTTAAAATGCATCTGACTCTCACAAAATTCAACTCAAACAAAAATGAACATTATTTTTATCCGTTCGTTCCTTTACCACTTAGATAATTTCTGTAGAAGTTTTATAGTACCCGTGTGAGTCCTAACTTGGTCGTAAGTCACTTATATACAATTTTATGTGACTTTTTGATGTGTCCCTGGGATACAGCCGGGACTTGGCGCATCCAACGTAAAAACATTAAAAGCGTAACTTATCACATGAAACGATTTTGTATTTTTTTAAATGCGGCCCATGTTCGTATAGGATAGTGTCCTTCTTCAAATATGATGTCATATATTCTTCAAAAATATTAATCCATTTTTAAATTTGCATTTTTTTGAATTTATTTCGAAGTCTTTGAAAATATTAGTTATAAAAAAATTTGCTAAAATTTAATTTATTCATAATACATATGACTTCAATGAGCGATTTCTCTGACAGCTAAATTAAGAAAAAAAACAGTATAAAAAAGTCTCAACAGATGGCGTTTTATTGAATGCAGAGTCGTAATAATGGCTGTACCTATATTGTGCGCTTTTTATTGTCAGCCAGAGGCAGAAAAAAATCACATAACAGTTTGACAGTTGCACAAATCACAATATTGATACTTTTTAGATGTTTTTTTTTATTAGGTTTTATTTTTTAATGCCAAAAACCGTGCATTTTTGCTTTTTGAATGGTCTCGCCTCGCCTTTTACTAAACGCCACCTATGAATTCATCTGGAACTATTTTTTTTTTTTATTTGGGTCTCGGAAAATCCCTCATTCAAAACAGCCAGTATTATGGGGCGGCAACCACTGCTTTGTGCAAGCGACCGGGGCCTGACTAATTAGCTCGCTATCCGGTGAATAGGCCCAGGATTATACGGCCAGCGGGTTATTGCATATAACGGATATATTTGTGCTTGAAGTCATGTGCATAGAACTGATATAGGTATTCATAAAATTAATAAGGGATAGCTCTTCATAGTTTGTTGTTTCCATAGATACCGACAACTCACTAATAAATAAATACTTACGAAAAAACGTCTTCATATTGGTTTTGACCTCATTATTGTCGCTAAAGTTGGGTCCACATGGACGTGTGACTGAAAAACGTACCATTTTTTTTTGATGAAAGATAATCCGCATCCAGCAATATTTAATAAGTATATCCTAGCAGCGCCCCGGGGCTTCGCTCCCGTGGGAATTTCGGGATAAAAGTACCTTATGTTCTATTCCCGGTTTTTTTACACCCGTGTACCAAATTTCTTCAAAATATGTCCAGAAGATTTTGTGTGATTGGGTAGCAAACATCCTCACAAACACACATCCAACCATTCGCATTTATAATATTATAATACTTATTTGTAGGTGTTTGTAATATAATTGTTTGAAACGGAACGCGAGGGTTTCCCATTGGCGCCGCTACGCGCAGTCGGCGCTGGCGTCGCCCGCCCGGCCGGCGTCGGCAGGCGAGCGACCATTTTGAATTCAGTATCGGTTTGGACAGCGCGGTGTGAGGTCGTACTGCGCGATATATCCCCGCCGGTGCGGGCGACCATCTTGTTGGTCAGTTTTACGACCGCGTGTGAACGGTCTATTAACTAGTTTGATTTGTGATTGTTTAATTGTTAGTTTGAAGTGTAATTGTGTATTTCATCGTTGTTAAATAACTAATAAGCTCGCGATAATTTGTGTTGTGCAGAAAGAAATGTGTTTAGACTGTTTGTTGTGAACGACGTGATTTGTGGCTGCCTGGGGACGCCGAATCCTGTTGCCGAGTGAACCCTCGTGAAGAAAGCAAGGTATTTATTCTGGGGATTGAGATATCAAGGGGGTAGTTTGGGTGATTAGGGACCAACCCCCCCCTCTTCCGAAGACACTCGAAGTTGGATCCGAAGATTAAGAAGATTCAGTTTGGTAAGTGGTTTGAATTGTAGTTATTAAGTTAGGTTAGTATATAGGGCCCCGTAGCTCCCTATATAAGCTACGGTGGTAGCAGTCTGCGTATAGCTTAAGTTAGGTTCTAGTCGGACAAGCGTGGTGCCGCGTGGAGATTTTTTCCCGGTACTTATTTTTACCGGTGGGTTTTTTCCCGGTAAAGTTCCGGTACAGAATTCTTCCCGCCACTTCGTTTGTCCGGATTCTCTGCGCACATTTTCTGGTAGCAGAGCGTAGTTTATCTACCCTCTATTTGTTCGTTTGTAAAAAATAATTAATCGTTTGTAAAAATTATTAGATTTTTCTTAGTTTGTTTGTATAAGAATATTTGTAACCTTTTTTGTATTTGTTTGCGGTTTGTACCGTGCGTTCCGGGTTTGTGCCATTCTCATACCTACCGCGGTTCTTCGTGTAGTTGTTTGATTTTGTTGTTTTTTATTTACCTTTTGTTATTTTTTGTTTGTGACTTGACGCGATGGCGAAGGTCTCCAATGCTAAGGCGACACTCGCCAACGAATTGAGATGGTTTGTGACGGCCGGAGGACTCCTGTCCCGGAAGGACAGGGAGGGCGCCATACTGCTAAGAGCGGATCACCTCCACTCACGATTGATTAGCGCGGAAGCGGCCATGGTGGTGCTTACCGAAGCCGAACTTGCCCCGGAGGTCTACGCAGGTCACGTAGTAGACACCCCTAGCTCTATCACAGTGTGTTGAGACGCAGGGCAACGTGGGAGCCCCGCTGATTCAGCAGACTGGATGTTATGTCTGGGCTCGGCGTCGTGTAACCGTCGAGATAAGAATTAGTTCTTAGACTTAGTATTGAGATCATTTTTGTAACTCTAGTTTTTTAAAGTCAGTCTTGAATAAACTCTCGTATTGTACAGACTCTTTTGTCTTTTTAAAAACATTCGGGTTAGTCCTCCATACTTGGCTGGCGCAGCCTGTGTAGGATCCGATATATCCTGCTGCCGACCTGAGCATCTACACACCCCTGATTCGGTAAAGTGCTACTAGTCGGTATCGCGGATTCGGAAACAACCGAACCAAATAAAATTTGTTAAACGGCGGACACCGAAAGTTTCCCGGTCTACGAGAGCAGCTATGCTGGAAGGCATGGGATCGAGCGGACTGTGGTGAACCTTTTTACTTTCCTGTCTTTTCCCAGCTATTTCCACGTGGTTTTTTTTGTAGCCCTTATTTTATTTTCATAACTTTTAATCTAAAATCATTGAAGATTGTTGCAGTTACTGCACAGAATTGGCAAAATTAAGTATGTTTAGTTTTAGTAAATAATATATATAGAGTTTTTACATAGTGAAGTGTGTTAAATTGTGAATTAAGTTTAAATAAATTAAAATATAATAAAAATGTCACCTCCTGGTGAGAATACTGTTCAAGTAATACCAAAAGACACCAAATATAATACCTAAGTTCGATGGTGACCAGAACATACTTAATTTATTTATAAAAAAATGTGAGTACATTATAAGAAATTTTAGGGGTCCAAATAACCCTGTCCAGGAGACATATGTATTTCATTGCCTTACGAGTAGAGTTTGTGGTAGAGCAGCTATCTTGCTTAGTGAACGTGAAGATATATCAACTTGGGAATTAATTAAAAACTATCTTTATACAACATTTTGGTGACCCTAGGTCCGAGGAGTGCGTAGCGATCGAACTAGAAAATTTAAGAATTAAAGCAGGAGAAAGTTACCTACGGTTCTGTAACAGAATACAGCAAACGCGTAGCGCCCTCTGCTCTAAGGTCAACTTATTATCTGATGAAAATCTAAAAGCTGCCAAAAATTACAATTTATAATAATATGTGTCTTAATGTGTTTTTATATAATTTGTCAGAAGATTTAATACGGATTGTGCGACTTAAAAACTGTTTAACTTTAGAAAGTGCGCTTAGTGTGGTCATGGAAGAGGTTAATTTCCAATACCAGTACAATTCAAAAAATAAGAAATAGACCTAACCTAAAGCCTACTCAACATTCTTTCTCGTCAAATTTTGGAAATAATAGTGACACACCTAAGGGACTTCCCTTTGGATTTAAACCTAATTTTTCGAACAATTTTGCCCCTCAAGGCAAAATCCAAAATTATAAACCAAATAATCCATATCAGTTACAAAATAATATTAAAACCGGTCCTAATGGATTCAAATTCGGTATACCAAATCAGGGATATTTCAGACCTAATCTTCCACAGCCGCAAGGTAACTTTAAGTTCGGTATTCCTCATCAGCAAAATTTTAAATTTGGCGTTCCGAACCAACAAGGTTTTAAGTTTGGCGTACCTAACCAACAAAGCTTTAGACCCCAATTTAATAATACACAATTCCGACCAAACTTTAATACACCCAATCAGCAATTTAAGTTCGGTATATACCTCAAAACCAAATGCAACAGAATCCATCTAGTTACACTGTAATAATAACGTTTCTATGCGTACCAACCGCCCTGTGAAACAAAACATGATTACACACGTACCCGATACCGAGAGTAATGACTTATTTTACTCGTGTGGTGATAATGAAAACCAAGATTACCAGCCTAATTATGATAATTACTATGCAGACGAGAGCAGACAGACCGAAAATTATAATTTTTATATTGATAATCCCGAATGCGCGCAATATGAATCGGAAGTTCAGGAAGAGACCTGCAAATTTTTCTGTACTAGCCTCGACAAAGCAACTACTTGAAATGATTAATTTAAATTGCGATAGTATAAATAGACTACCGCACATTTATATACCCGAAAGTGATGCTAATTTCATATTTCAGTTTCCCGGAAGCACAAGAAGTTTCATTAGTCCCTTCTAGCTGATAGATATTTTCAGGCATATAAATGCAAACGAACCATTTGAGGTTATAAGTACCCATGCACGTAGCTCACATAATGAAGTAAGTTATATGCACCCTAGTAAAATCATTTAAAAGCATGTGTAAGCATAAATTTTATGTATACGATGTCCGTAGGCGATACGATGGTTTAATTGGTTCAGATTTACTTAAATTATTAAATGCAACAATTGATATGAAAAATCAAATACTGCGTACACAGAATACCGAAATACCTATAATGTAAAGTCCATACATGTGAACGATAACATTAGAACCCCCGTACAGAAACACGCGTCAAAGTGCCGACTGACCTCGCTAACGGTGAAGCTATTATTGAATTTAAAGATTTTGGAGATAATGTGAGAATGCCTACTGCTATAATTGGATGCATTGATTCATTTGCTATAACTGTTATCCAAAATGCCTCCCAAAATAGTGTGATATTGACATTTACAGAACCACTTCCACGACCACAAAACTTAACGAAAATATACACGTAAACAACTTAACTACTGACCATTTGAATAACAATTACGAAATTGACGAACTACTAAAAGAAAACTTGTCAAAGTTACGTTTAGATCACACAAATACTGAAGAACGTGAAGCCATAGAAAAACTGTGCTTTGAATATAGAGATATATTTTACTGCGACAAATTACCACTTTCATTCAGTAACCAGGTAAAGCATCAAATAAGGACTAAAAACGAAGACCCGATTTTTATACGACCTTACAGACTTCCACCCTCACAAAATGCTGAAATAGAGAAACAAGTTGAAAAACTTTTTAAAGTGATGACGTAATACAAGAATCATTCTCTCCATGGAGTCTGCCCCTGTGCATCTTGTTCCAAAAAATGGATGCCTCAGGAGAACAGAAATTTAGGATGGTAATTGACTATAGACGTTTTAAATGAACTGACAACTGACGACAAATACCCTCTACCCAACATAAACGACCTTTTTGACAAATTGGGAAAGTCAACATACTTTAGTACCCTTGATCTCGCTAGTGGCTACCACCAAATTGAATTGGAAAAAGCTGATATATCAAAAACCGCCTTCACGACTTCATCAGGACATTATGAATTTAAACGCCTACCGTTTGGACTAAAGACAGCCCCCGCAACGTTCCAGCGGGCGATGGACAAACGTGTTAAGAGGATTGCAAGGGATCCACTGCCTAGTATATCTAGATGACATAATAATATACTCGAATAGCCTACAGGAACACATAGAAAAACTGAGAAAAATCTTTGACCGACTTAGACAGACGAATTTTAAAGTTACTTTAGACAAATGTGAGTTCTTGCGTAAGGAAGTACTCTACCTTGGACACAAAATTACTGAACACGGTTTAGAACCAAATGATGACAAAATTAAAGCAGTCCTTGATTTCCCACTCCCTCGCACACCAACTGAAATTAAAAGTTTTCTTGGTTTAGTTGGCTATTATCGAAAATTTATAAAGGATTTTTCCAAGATTACACAACCCCTGACATTGTGCCTAAAAAGAGGAATAAAGTTGAAATAACACCCGAGTACATTACGGCCTTTCAACAATGTAAAGAGCTACTTGTTAACGCTCCGATACTCCAATTTCCCGACTTTTCCAAGCCTTTCATTCTGACTACCGACGCGTCTAATTACGCTCTAGGTGCCGTCCTTTCACAAGGTTCCGTTGGAAGTGACAAGCCGGTTGCATACGCGAGTCGTACCCTAAACGACGCGGAAACACGCTACAGTACTACTGAAAAGGAGCTGCTAGCCATCGTATGGGCAGTAAAGCACTTCCGCCCTTATCTTTATGGCCGAAAATTTATAATATACACAGACCACCGTCCGTTGGCTTGGCTCAACTCTCTTAAGGAACCAGGAAGTAAACTGACTAGATGGAAACTACGACTTTCAGAATTTGACTTTGACATTATATACAAAAACGGAAAACAAAACAGTAACGCAGACGCACTATCACGTATTAAATTAAATGTACTTACCAATAAAAATGACAACTCCTCCATGCAGGTTAATCTCGATGACACTGAAAGATCCAATAGTTCGGTGATAGTATTGATACCTCAGCTTCAGAAACATCTAGTACTCCCTTACCTGAAGATGCTCCAATGACTTACCCAGCTCGTTCACCCTCGTCAAGTACAATCACTGCATGCTCGTTACCTGAAACTATTCACTCTGCTGAAGATATCGATACCAGCGGTATCCCAATTTTAGACGAAGCCATAGACACAAAGCCAAACCAAATTCTTGTCTTTACCTGGAACAGAAACCAAACATTAGTAAAAGATCTATCACGAGATAAACAAAAGTTTTTGAAATACACTTACCTGTAGATAACCCGGATTTAGTAAAGAAATTTCTCCTTGAATATATAAAACCTAAAATTAAATATTTCTTTTATTTTGAGGATCAAAGACACCGCACTCAATTCACTGATGCTGTTATTAAACTATTCAAAAAGGATACGGTAAAATGTTATGAATGTAATAAAAGAGTAATATATATAGAAGACGAAAATGAACAGCGTGACGTTATACTTCAATATCACTGCGGTAAAACGAGCCACCGCGGTATTAGAGAAACAATAATGAAATTGAAGCGTAATTATTACTGGCCAAATATGGATTTAACAGTTTCCACAGTAATCAATTCCTGTGAAACATGCAAAACACAAAAATACGATCGTAAACCTTTAAAGCCCCAGCTACAACTCACCCAAACACAGACTAAACCGTTCAGCGAAATATTTATAGATCTGTTCTCGATAGAAGGCAAATACTTCCTTACTATCATAGATGCCTTCAGTAAGTTAGGCCAATCTTTCGAAATATCGAATCGCTCTACACCTGAAGTTGTTCGTGCACTGATAAAGTATTTTTCATTTTACGGCGTACCTAGCCGAATAAGTGCTGACCCCGGTACGGAATTCAACAATTAATTTATTAAAAAGAGACTCTTAGCAGTTTTACAAAATAGATCTACACATAGGCACCCTGCACAACCCAAATTCTATGGGCCTCTATAGGAGGCGCTTTCTATCTCGACTATTTTAGAGATATATCGAATTGCAAAATACGAACATAAAAATAAGCGAGACGCAGCTAATGTTATGACATACGCAGTTATGTCTTATAATCATTCCATTCACCTTCTGCAACTGGCGCTTACGCCGCCATTCGAAGTTGTCTTCGGATACACAGATTCAAAATAGTACATTTGAAGTAGATTCTTTAACAAACAATTTACACAGCAGTTAGTAAGAGACCATATGAAACGTACAAAATACCTATACAAACACCTAACAGATAAATTAATAAAAGGTAAAGAAAAGGTAATACAAAAAACGTGGAGGAGAAACCTCTTTTTGATATACAAGAAGGGGATACTATATTTGTAAAAGTGCCAAGTAAATACAAGACGAAGTAAGGATAAAACCGCGCTTCCAAAAAGGCGCAAGTCTCCGGGTGAAATCAATAGAAATACTTGTCCCGCTACTATAAAAAAATCGTGACGCAAAAGTACCTATTAAGGACATTAAACGACCTTCACAGGTACTCTCTCGCATTCGCGGCGCTGATCGTGAGGATCCACAGCCTTCAACTTCAAAAAGATCGATAAAAAAATCCTGGAGTAATGCTGGTGGAAACAAGGTCAAGCTAGAATAAAGTAACGATAAGTGGACTATTATTAAGGTTTTAAATTTAAGTATTATAAAAGATGAATTAGAGTTAAATATAAATAGATATAGGAATTTAAATCAGCATGTAAAAGAATAGCTTTTCTAAGAAAAACCCCAAACTTTCAATTATCAAATGTAAAGAAGTCTCCAAACAGATTATATTATGAACTCTACTGTTAATAAATTACAACAACTAGCCCCATCAATTAAAAATAAAACGAGGAAATTTTGAATCCTCTCGGTTCCTATTATAAAGCTTATCACTGGTAACCTAGACCATGACGATGCTATTAGGTACGAAAAGATGATTAGTTCCCTACAAACACATCAGGATGCACTAACAAAACAGAATAACTCTAGTAGCTGAAATGTCTAAAAATCTGGTAAAAATAACAAATTCCACAAATAGTAATTTTATTCAAATAGATAAAGAATTGTGGGAAATAAGGAAAATTATAAATAGAACAATAGATGGTAACATTACAGTACATAATTTTATTATTATATATAACCTATTTTTACACAATTTCCAATTGTTGTATAGTCATTTAAATGTAGATCCAGAAACCTGCATAACATTTTAGTAAGTTAAGAACATTGGCACCAGTCCTTATGAATTCAGATGAATTAATGAAATTGTTATTAGAGATAGAAGAAATATAACAAGCTCGTTTACCCAGTAAGCTTTGATAATTTAGTTAATATTGAGAAATGTATAGAGTTAAAAAGCCTATTCTAAAGGAAATCAAATAATCGTTTGATTTTAGACATACCTTTAATTAAAGATGACACATACATATACTATAAAGTTATTCCTATTCCTATTACCGAGTTCCCTTTAATCTAACTAAAATTATAATTCCCAAATATCCTTACTCTCATAGTAAAAGGTTCCATAATGGTCTCGCTCTCCCAGCCATGCTTCCGAGCTCCACGAGGAAACATACCTGTGCCATGAAGATAAGTTTGGGCTATCCATAGCAGATACCTGTATACAAGCGCTGATGACGTTTTCCAAGAATACAAGCTCCTGTTATCCACATATCGGTGGAATTAAAATGATGTTAAAATAGAGCCCAATAGAGAAACAGACATGGATTCTCTACAGTAAAGCTGAAAATATACTTACCAAAAATCTGCAACGGCGAGATAACTAAAAATAATATAAAAAAGGCACTTACCTCCTCATTTCCTCGATGATCGCTGTGATGTTGAAATAGATGGAACCACACTGGAAATCTCATCATTTTTCCACAAGTGAGGAGTTTTTTTGAAATTCTACAAAACTACCGATAATTAACCTGCCAGAAGTTGCCCATTACCGAGCTATAACCCCAACGAGAACCCCTCAATTTGGATACTAGTGATTTGACGAATCTCCAGGAAGCTTTCAAACAATTTATTGAAAATCAGTGAAAGTGAAGTGAAAAATTGTTATGAGAAGGCTAATAGTGTAAAAAGCATTGGATTCGCGACTATAGCGTTATATGTAATCCTATTTCTGTCTATTTCCATTTTTATTACATATGAGGTGTATGAAATTGTAACAGTTTTGTATCAAAATAATCAGAGCGATCAAATTAATAGTCCCTCTGATAATTTTTGAAGTTATGGGGGGGAGGAGTTATGTCAGTAGTAGACACCCCTAGCTCTATCACAGTGTGTTGAGACGCAGAACTGGCAACGTGGGAGCCCCGCTGATTCAGCAGACTGGATGTTATGTCTGGGCTCGGCGTCGTGTAACCGTCGAGATAAGAATTAGTTCTTAGACTTAGTATTATTAAGATCATTTTTGTAACTCTAGTTTTTTTAAAGTCAGTCTTGAATAAGAACAAACTCTCAAGTATTGTACAGACTCTTTTGTTCTTTTAAAAACATCTTAAGTCTTAGTTAAGAATCTAAACATACAGGTTAGTCACTCATGTAGCTACCTATAACATTTGAAATGTTAATAAACAGTTTTCTTTTTTTCAGATTAAAACCAACTGAAGATAATATTATTGGTAAGTGCATTATGATTTTAGCTTTTGTAGTTAATTAAATTGATAAAAAAAATGGTTTTCATTAAATTTTCAATTTCATATCGGTCGGGTATTTTCACAACCGTACGGCGTGGCGCAAATTTACTAGGAGAGCTGACCTCAAATAAATTTGGACCAAAGCAAGGAAAAAGAAGACATTTTCTTACATATCGGTATTCAAGATGTCAGTCATTTTGGCATCTCTGTCTGGCATCCAATAGCAAGTTTGCAAGTAGATGAGCACTGAAACATAATAACGCAAAGCCCATTCCCCCGTATAAACTGAAAATTGAGAGAGAGAGCAGCTGCTTCATACAAATTGGTACACTGATTTTGAACAATGAAAGTAAATAAGTAGGTATAAAAGTCTAATTTAGGTTATTGGGTACAATAGAAAACGGTTGTCATGTTAAATCTATTGTTTGTACTTATGTGGAGTACAATAAAACAATTTGTCTTGTTGAACATTTTTATTTCAAAAATATCAACACCACTCTTTCAATACACTAATATTTTATAATGGGTAGATATTAAATGTGACTTCCCAATACGACACATCACGTATGTTTTTTTTCTATATATTTCCACTTGCGGGCTTTACATTTATTAGAAGCAGTAAAAAGGTATATAAATAACTACACTAGTAAAGATAAAAAGTACCTACCCTACCTCTAAAGTGCTATTCCTGGGGTACTTTTCGTTACCCGTGTACTGGAATCTCATCGATTTGCGATGGATTCTATAGATTTTTGGCATGTGATTATGTTAAAACATACACAAACTTTTGCTTTTTATATTATATATATAAGTGTGATGCTTCAAGCAACAAGGACTTTCGCTCGCCGGAACGGTAGCTCTATGGTGTGATGTGATTGATTATACATACGTAAAAAAAGCAGTAACTCCCTCATAAACAAATCGGAAAAGTTAATAATGACACAAGTTGCCGTCAGAACCAATTAGGATTTAGAAATTTGCGCAGGTGCGTCACAAATTTGTGCGGTGTAGCGAGGACGCGGGCGTCGCTCCACTACGTCAAAATTATTGTCTGCCGAGGTGATTTATCTTCCCGCTCTGGCCTACGCACATCAAATTCCTGTCTTTTTCTTGTTTATGTTTATTTATGTGTGCAGATTTTAAAAGACAATCAAGCGAAAAGGGGTTTTTGAATTAAACTGAGGATTCCTATATGGATTATAGCGGAGCCTGATATGATGCGTTCTGCCACTACCAACATATGGAGCAGAGACCTGGGTCACCACAAAAGACGAAATACACAAATTGTGAGCAATGGAAAGGATGATAGTGGGCGTAAGTTTGAGGGACAGGAAGACAAATCAGTGGCTCAGACATCATAGCCAGGTGTCAGACGTTGGCCAAAAAGTGGCCAAGTTAAAATGGGAGCGGGCCGGCCACATTGCCAGAAAAACAGACTCATGGTGCAAGCATCTTCTAGATTGGAGACCATGGATCAAAAGTGCCCCAGGGGCAGACCACAAATGAGTTGGAAAGACGGACATCAAAAGATCGTACAGCAACTTGACTCTAGCTGCCCAAATAGAGAAAGATGGCGAGGTTTGAAGGAGGCTCACACCAACTATTTGTAGAGAAAGGCTGAAAAGAAGAAGAACATATTATAGGCCAAACGAAACAGCAACAAAGCTCTCAATGGCTCGGCCACGTGGAGAGGATGGGGAAAAGCGATCGCGCAGCTTAAAGAGCGTCAAAGGGACGACCAAGCGGGAAACGACCTGTCGGCCGGCCCAGATACCGCTGGAGGGATGAGGTCCTAAAAGATCCTGGAGGCCCTCCCAAAGAGCCGTCTGGCACGAAGTAGCGCAGAATAGGAAGGAGTGGAAGCTTCTAGTATAGGAGGCCAAGATCCTCATTGGGTCGTCGAGCCATCGAAGCGTCAGTGTCTTATATGGAATTGATCCATAACAGCCGAATTAAAACAATATTTTAAATAAACAAAAACTGCATCCGCAGATTTATCAAAACGCAAGTCAATTAATATGAGAGCTATATGAAGAATCATAAAGAATAAGGAATAAATAATAAGGAATGTCAATAAGCTTTGTAGTCATGACATAAAAAGCCGACGTCGTAAAGTGACCACTGTGTTTCAAGACGAAATGTCGTTAGGAAAGTGGTGTATGATGTAAACTATAAAAGTGAAATAGTATTTTCTAAATGTATATTATTGGTTTTAATTTCATAGGTTACAATCAAAAATAAATATTTTTCCAAGATAAACTAATCATAGGTAGGTAATTTAGGTATTTCAGAGTACGACCCTGTATAACTTTGAAAAGTATCCCCATAAATATGATAAAAATCTGAATGTAAAAATTTGAAGTTTCTCGTACGTAGTAAGTAATTCAATTCGTACACTAAATATTTTTTTATTGTGCGAATTGGTTTTTTACATTATAACTATCGCTGCATTGGTTATGGTTCAACATTGGGGCCTTTAAGAAAAGAGCCTATCGCTTTCTCAAAAAGTTGGCAACGCTTCGGTGACCTTCTTAGAGGTCATTGGTGTCTATGGACTGCGGTGATTGCTTACCATCGGGCAACCCACGCATGCTCGTTTGCCTACCATTCTATAAAAAAAAAAATATCAGCAAAAGACTATAAAGCTTGTTTATGTAGCAAATCAGTTGTTAGCCGTCCCTAAAAATCAGGTACCTAAGTAATTATTTTCATTTTTTACCCTGCCAAACAGTGAGGGTAAAATTGTACTCGGTCTACAAGAGTTCTTTAAACTTAATGGAACAATATTTTTTTCCTTTTACTCCGTCAACTATGATTTATTGCCGACGACGTCAATGCACGAGAAGTGAAGTTTTTTATTGAAAACTTTATTCGCTTTCAGGTAGCAAAATTTGAAAATACCATAAGTAATGCGTGGAGTTTTTTTGAATGTAAGACATTTATTCCACTGCCAATTAGGGTAGTAAATTGGCGTGACGGTAATAATATTACGAAGCTTGTCGTGCCACGATGCTCAGATGTTTTACATCTACCGGGCATCCTGTGACTGACGGTCAGATTTTTGTTTTTTGTCTGATTAGAGCTCAGACAGAGTGACAGGGTATTTTTATACTATTATAAAAAAAAATACACATATAACAATAGTATCTACCTATAGGTACCTAGTTAGATAGGTATTTAGTTAACAATGACAAAAAATATTTAATTATGTTCACTATGGATGTTGTTTAAAAATGGTTAAATATAAAAAAAAGAAAAACATAACCTATAAAAAAATCATAATAAATAATTGTGTAAATAAATTTACTTATTTCCCTTTTCAAGCTAATTAATTGACGCATTTATAACTGGAGTTGGTTATTTCAACCCGAAGCTTTTGATTTCGTTATAACTCTGCTAACCGAACTAACGTTGTTAGTGACTTTCGTTAAGGATTGAAAGTTACTTTGCTACCGAGTGAATTATAACTGTAAATTAATACAAAAAACTGACAAATGTAAATTTGGCTTGCGGCAAAAATGGGTTCCGTATAATCATACAGTGCTTCACTATTTTTTTATGTACAATTTACTTACTTACGGACATGGCGAAACTAGAAATACTAGTAACTTATCCAAAAACTAAATATATAAAAAGATGTAAGAAGTGCCAAAATAAATTGAAGAAGAATAACGAATCACTTCAAGGAGTTTAATATGTGTCATTTTATAAGTATTTTAAGATCTTGTTTGACATTCTAAGACTTTGACATTTTAAGATCATGTCATTCTACGACCTTGACATTTTAAGATCTTGATATTCTACGACCTTGACATTAAACGTCGATGCGTAAATTATCACTACAAGCATCGAAATACAACTAGTGTGTTAGTACATATCTCGATGACTTACAAGTAATTTACTGCTATTGTATACCAATTCAGGAAATCGGCAATATGATTCCTTGTATAATATCAACTGTCAAATAGTGATAGCAATTGTTTGTTTATGCCTCTGACTGCTGCACTGAAATCAAAGCTGAATTCGGATTACGGTGGTCTTGTTGATAAACAAGCCTGAAGCTTAATTGATATCTCATATCCTATATTAATTCAACTTCTATAAGTAAATTTATGTCATCCATCAGATTATAAAACCTTAGAATATGTATGTCTTGAAAGTAATCGTACTTTACCCTGGGAATTTATTTACTTCATAGGAAAATCATCCTTCTTACTTAAAAGCGTACACATACGAATCGAACATTTTGGCTGACTATTTAATTTATAGAAAATATTAAATAAACATATGCAGTCAAAAACTAAACCATTCAGTAAAAAACTGTTGATGAATTCAACGAGGAAGAAATGTTGAAAACGAATTTTATCAAATCTTTTTTTTTTATACTCTTGCAGATTGCGGATATTGTTATTTTTAAATAATCTTCTCACATTTACGATGTCAAATGTTTGTAGGAATTTTAAGTAAATAAGTTTTAAGTTACTTTCATACAAACATAAAAACTACTGCCAGTTATTTTATTAATTTGAAATATTTTTAATCTAAAACATTCATTGAATATAAGTTATTTAGTTATTTCATACTTCTCTGACATAATTTAACTTGGCTAAATTCGCTTTGCTGGTTAAACTAACTCGGTGGTTCAAATATTAGCAATAAGCTTTCCAGCAAAACTTTATGTTTATATTCGAGCTGTGGCGGCGACGACGTCAAAGATGAAAAGATATAAAACATTCATATTTTCACGTTTTATCTATATTGCGGATTGGTAAAAGCCTCAGGATGCAGTATTCCGGACCACCTTACTTGAGATCTAAAGTTAAACTGTGTTAGTGGTAATTAAAACTAAATTTTAATATTACCCATCGAGATATTATGTTTGTACCTAAATCGCTAATATTATAAATGCGAAAGTTTGGATGTGAGTTTGTGAGTTTGTGAATTTGTGAGTTTGTGAGTTTGAGAGGATGTTTGTTACTCAATCACGTAAAATCTACTGTGGCCAGTTTCATGAATAGTACAGAGGTAGATAATGACCTGGAATAGCACATAGGCTACTTTTTATCCCGGGAAAAAGCGCTGTTCCCGTGGGAAATTCACGCGGGCGAAGCCGCGGGCAAAAGCTAGTAACATATAGAAAAATACTACGGAATTCAAAATAAAAAATACTTTTTTGTGAAATTTGATTTTTTCTTGTAGGTATTTATTTTATTTATTTTAATAGTGGCCAGTGTTTCATGAGTCATAAGATAAAATCTCTTTTTAATCTACGGACAAAATAAAGCGAATGTAAATTAGAATCTCACAATCATCATACAGGTCAATGCAAATGAACCAGCTTCTTCAGACAAATTCTTTCATTTCATATATTCATGAAGCATTTAACATTTATGAATGCTTTCCACCGAGGTTTCCACTTGCTTACACGTACGCCTTTGTAATGTAGGCACATTTATAACTTGTCTCTTTTTAATTTATTCTATGTAAAGTAGAGCTAACGATGAGAATAATGTATGGGATACAAATTGAAATTGGGTAAAGGTGTTGTCAACATCTGAGTTGTACTAAATCGGCATATGGTTTCTTAGATATATGTTTAGATTGTATACTTAAAACTACTGTTCAGTCCTTTATATTCTGCACAATATTAAGGTTTTTGTTTCATAATATGCATACGATAAATTCACTTATAATCTCAATATTACATGCTTTTAACAACCTTAGTAGGTATATTAAAGCTAACTTCATTGAATCTTTCTGTTCAAGTTCATACTATATCTTCTCTATATATAAAAGAACAAGGGTGTTTGATAAATCAACGCCCACTAAATTAATATTTATTAAGCTATAAACTTGAAATTTCACAAACCCGAATATTTTTATGTTAGCAATACTGAATGAGTGCTCAGATAAGAAAGGATTAAATCTATCATTAAACCCCTAAGGGGTTAAAATTGAGGGCAAAGTTTGTATGAAAAAATTAAAATTTTTCACTGATTTTGAAACTTACAAGAATGCTTCTCAAGCAAAAACCAATGGCGTGTTTCAGCGTTTTTGAAATTCAACCTCTAAAGTAAAAGGGAGGTAAACTAATTTATCATCACAAAACCGACAACTATAAAAGCTATAAACGGCAAATTTGGTTCAAGTGTCTTACCATCCGATTATACAATATACTGCCCACATAACGAAAGGGTTGTTCACAATTTCCACCCTACAGTCCAAAAAAGGCACTTGCCACAACATTTAGACAACTCCCATTTTGAAATTTCGCCAGTCAAAGGAACGCATGTTTGGCCTATTGGTAGAGGCCGCGATTATTTTTTAAAGTACAGGGTTCGAATCCTGCCAGATGTGACTTTTATTTAACGAGCCTCGTTGTGTTTTTTTGCGTTTTGTATTAGTTTTTAGAATTCAGAATTAATTTTTTTAAATATTTTAGTAAGGAAATATTGTCAAAAATAGCGTAAGTAGAGCTGGATCGAATCCTGCCACTAACAATAATTTTCTGTTTTCGTTTTTTATTTGTTTTCTAGAATTAATTTCTTACTTTTTTTTAATTTTGAAAAAGAAACGAATAAATTCATTTGCAAAATCGGGTCATCTACTGATTGTGCCAAGCCAAAATTATCCAATAGATGGCGTTGATAAAATGAGAAATGTAAGCTGAAATTATTTCTCAATATTTTCAATAGATGGCGCTGCGCAATTTTGGTGATTTCTACTTCGCCCTTAGGGGTCGTGGGATAATAATAAAACAGTAAAGATATTTTGTCTGTACAGTACATTTAGTATTTTTGACTGAAATGGATAGAGGGACACTTAAAAAAAAATAACAGAAAGCAAAAACATTTTTTTGGAATTTTTTGTCTGTCTGTCTGTCTGTCTGTCTGTCCATCTGTATATGTATGTACGCGTTTCACGCAATATCTGCTGGACGGATTTGATGAATCATTTTTCATCTATAGCGATATTAAGCCTGGGCAACATATAGGCTATAAGTGATTTTGAAAACTGGAACACCTGATGAAGAACCTTAACAGAACAGCTAAACTATAAGAAATATGGAAATGGTAACCTTTGGAAAAGTTTATCAATCTGACGAGCATTTTCTGTTGACGTATAAAAATCGAAGATCAGGATCATCTGATGAAGAATTCAAGGTGCCAGCTACACTATTACATATGTATATGGAAATGGCGTCTTAGCAAAAGTCGTTTAACCTGATGAGCATTTTCTGCTGACGTATAAAAATTTAAGTTTATGCAACATATGATGAAGAACTCCAAGAGACCAGCTACATTCTATAAAAAATGGAAATGGGGCCTAATAGCAAAAGTCGTTCAACCTGATGATGATTTTACTGACGTATAAATAGACAGGACAGTCGGGATAGGATAAAGAGGACTGGGTGGTAGTGGTGGTACACGGGAAATTGTAGATAACGAGCTATCGTTTATTTAATGAAATATCACTTTTGATTCATTTTAACACGCGAAAATACGAAGTACCTAATATATTCCCACGGACACGGGATAACCAAATAGCTGAAATTTTGAGTACTGGAGTTTAGGTTACTACAGTTTGGAACACAAGATTTTTCGTCTAAGAAACTCACGCCGAGCCGCGGGCAGCAACTAGTCAGGTATAAAACATTACTTCAGGAAATTTTCACATATCCACAAATTAATATTTATTAAAAAATATGGATTTCACAAACCCCAATATTTTTATTTAGCAATGCCTGAATGAGTACCTGAGGCATCTAAATTATCATTAAAATAAAAATATTGGGTTTGTGAAATTAATATTTTTTCATATTTTTACAGTCTACTATAGCAAAAACATACTACACGGCTGAAGTAGAGGAGCTTCTAAACATTACATTTTATTTCCCGACAAAATCAAACTCTATACTTCCGCTCGGCAATTTATTTTTCAAGTGAATCTTACCATCCGATTATAATACCTTAGAGAAACCCCACCAAACGTCTTAATTAGTAGGTAATTTAAGCAGGCACTTGCCACAACATTTAATTAACTATGCCCGCCGCAATTAGGTACGTACTCAAAGGAGCTCCGAAGGATGTGTGCCTATCATTCCTTAAACTGAGGGTACACGTAGCTTTTATGTCGCTATCCTGACATTTTATTAACGAGCCTCGTTGTGTTTCATGCATAATTATGATTTGAGATGTCTTATGAAATCCAGAATTAATAGCGTTTATTAATATCACTGTGTGGTTTGTATACGTAAGTAGAGCGTAGAGACTGAAATAAACATTTTTAAATTGTTGTCATTCGATTTTATTAAAATAGAACACAAAAAAAATTATAACATTTCTTATTCAAGTCCGCCATTGTGCCTGCTTTTTTGTATTTTTGTATTCATTATTTGTGTTTTTGGTGCAATAAAAAGTAATTTATACATAGGTACATATAATAAAACAGTAAAAATATTTTGTCTATACATTTAGTATTTTTAACTGAAATGGATAGAGGGGACATAAAAATAATATTTTTTTTGGAATTTCGGTTGAAAAGTCGAAAGTGAGTCTTTCTGTCTGTCTGTTTGTATGTACCCCTGTACGCGTTTCACGCAAAAACTACACACAACTTTGGAACACAAAAAATTTTTCATCTAAGCGATCACAGTAAGTCCTATATAATAATATTATAAAAGCGAAAGTGAGTTAGTTTGTTTGTTACCCCTTAACCTTTCATCTACTTAACCATTATTCCTGAAATTTTGCGTACATAGTTCATGCAGGCGAAGCCGCGGGCAAAAGCTAGTGTATGTTAAATTCTGAGCCTAATACATAATATGCATCAATATATTCGAATGCTGATTTTTTTCTCTATTTTTTATACAAAACAGATAGTAGGTCAGTCGACCTATCTATAACATAATTTATGTGAATCGGAAAAAAAAATCCTTGTAATATCTAAGTTTAAGGAGACGAAATTTGAACAATATTTTAAAACTATATTTAGATTCAAAACTATATTTAGATAGCCTTGTCCTCAGGCAAGTAACATTACCAGACTTAGCATTGTCACCGTATTCACAACTATACGAATACATATCATATTAATTGTTTGTGGTATCATCATTTTCCCCAAGCCAGTCCCCTATGCCTGTATTCAATTACCTCAGGAAGACACACACAGTGACACATGTCACATAACTTCGGGGGTGTAGTGTAACTTATCTCGGTCTTGACACAAACTTACGGAGAACCAAATTACTCAGCATTGGAATCGATTTGGGAGGTAAGTTGTATGCTGAACTTCTCAGCGTGTCGACTAGGAAGGTCAAATTTTGGAGGACGAATAACACGACGAATGAAACTGCATTATCTGTGGCATTTTTCAGGCCAGCCTTTGAGAATGTTTATAAGATAGAAATGCGTTAGGAAATGAGTAAAGTTCGTGGCTTTTTCCATAAAACGACTTCATCGAAGTAAAAGTATCAATAAATATTTAACTCAGATTGAGATGATGCGGTGCCACGAAGTCCACTGTTACGTATTCCTCATTGCTGACCATCGTGTAGTGAAACGAAACTAATTCCCTTGTAACAAATTCAATCGATAAGATGATTCAGAAGAATTATTAAGATGAATGTGATGCAGAGAAAGTAAGTAATATTATCAAATACCTTTATTATGATTTCTTATTTTAGAACAGATCTACTATTGTATTACTATATTATTTAAGCAATAAAGTTAACTACATTACAGGACCATGAAACAAGTTTAACAAGTACACCTAAACAGTAAGTAAACCTAATTTAGAAGCGATTGAAAAATCGCAGAAATCCTTGGGAAGTACATAATACAAACGTTATTAATTCCTATCAAAGCTCTACATCGAGCTACCTGCGTGAAGTTGCAAATCACAGAATTCTCAGAGTATGTATTTGAAATGAAATTGCGTCTCACACAGAGACAACGGTTGCTTCTGTTTCCAATTATAGTGGAATGTGATATTGCTACAATAATCTAAAATGTACGCTGTTTTCATTGTATTTGTGCAACGAGCTTCAATTATATCGATCTACACAACTAGTATTTATTTATTGTTGAATTACGTGATTGATAAGAGATGCAAGTATGTACTTACCACATTTACAAAAACAATAAACAAATGTCTAGCTAAATAACGTAATTTAATCGAAAGTTTAATAGTTTTAAATGGCCAACAAAGAGTCATCCAAATTACATCTATTCTCACAAACTTTTGCATTTCTATAATATTAGTAACATGTGCCTATGCCTGAATTAATAACAAAATATTGTAGTTGGGTTTGAACAAAATGTCCTTTATATACAAAATACCAATTTTACATAAAAACATAAATTAGACGTTTCTTGGAGTAACGCCAGGGGAATTTAATTAGACTATCTTTACTTCAACGGTTCGATTCATCAAAGTCAATTTGTTGATAAAGGTGTAAAAATACTTTGAACTGGAAAATACGGTATCGACGAAAGGGTGGTTTGATACAGGTTTTGCAAACTTCTACCTTATGGCATAGTGTATTTTTCTTTGCTAATGGTCTATTTTTATGCATCATTTCCCAGCTATTCTCAACCTATGGAATCGGCGTTGAAACCTTCGAACAAAAGAGTGACGCGCGCCGCCGTAAATGTCCGTGTTGCTCTATGGTTGAAACCATAAACCTTATATGCGCCAGTATATTATAATTCGCCTATAGTTGACTCAAACGCGAATTGCAACGTAGTCCAAAAATGCAAACAAGCTTTTTAATAAAAAATAAAAAAAACACGATGCATTGACAACTCAAAAGGTCTATGGGAATCACAAGAACAGCCATGGACAACCTCGATGTGTGAGAGGTAGTACTATACTCTGGATCGTGTAAGAAAAAATAAAAGGTAATTGCCCTGAAGACCTACTCGTGAGGACGCTTTTTTTTTTCCCATAATTATCGCTACCATAGATTGGTATCGCAAACTATCGTCCCTCGTGAAATCTTAGTACCGGCGCGTAAAGGTAGTTGAGCTACACTGGCGTGCTGGAGAATAAAATAAAATCGAGTTTCAACGTCACGTATTATAACGGCGAAATCTATAGGAAATATTAATTATTATTATGTTTTCGAAGTTTATTATGATATATTAAATGCCTTCTTTTATATTCCATCTGTAACTGTAGAACCTAATAATTTTTTGCAAATAAAATAAATGGCCCTTGAATTCGTAAATCAATCCATTAAGTTATATCGGTTTGTCGTCCAAGTCGCAAGGTGTGATGTCAGACTAGACCGCCTAGTCAGAAGGTGCACCCACCTTTGGCTTGGCGGTTATTTTATTTATTTATTTAACCTTTATTGTACAACGAGTGCAGCAGAGACCTCAAACGTACAACGGTAGGAGAGCTCGTGAATGCTAAAGCATTATCAACTGCCGTGCTCCATAACCTTTGGGTTATACAGAAAATTTTAGGCGTGAATAATAAAGATATTATTACTAAATTAATACTTAAGTAAATAATAATAGCATACATAATTAAATACGAATAACAATAAATATTTATATAGAGGTAAATAAATATATATGTAAATAATACATAAGTATAAATATAAATTACAGTATATACAAATAATATAAGCAGCGAAACTCATAGATAGAATTTAGTACACTTTGTGTCTTTCTTTCTTGTGTCTACGGTTTTGACGAGCTCGACACCCGGGCCCCGCGGTCTCGTACGAACTTCATTCCGTTGTAAATGGCCACATATGCTTTTGCAGGTTACGGTATCGACGATTTTCAAAGGTGTTGTTAATTGTTTTTGTTTCTTTACCTTTTGTTGATGTTCATAGTTTATTAGTTGTTTTGTTTGATTGAGCAAAAATTGTTCTGGCTTCTATTGGCATAAAGACCCCATATTTTTCTTAGGTAAATAATTATCTCTAAGTACAGACACAGACCTTACAGTTTATTATATACATTATGTAGATATGATCATGGTTTCTGATATGTTAAAATATGTTGTTATTGTAACAATAAAAGTTATTCTCCAAAATACTTGAATATTTTTTAGTCACATATCTGCGCCTTGAAACCATAGGTACTTTTGTTCCTTTTGCACAACCAGCACAACCTGTCATACGTTATATTCAACCCCACATACATAAATACCAATTGGGTTTGTTTTTATAATGTCTTTAAAAAATGTTTGTGACGTCTGACAAGGTCATTATGCTCACCCCGCCTTACTGCGATTCGCAAGGAGACGTATTTATGAAAGACATTGTATAGTATCGTTTCCAAAATGGTAGTACATTGGTAGAGAGACGTCAATGACCTTTTGTCCAGATTTATATCGCTTATACTATAAGTAGTTGGTGTGTACTAATAGTAGTTGTATTTCCATGCTCTCACATCAAAATCTGTTATGTCGTTCAGGACTCTAGTGGAATAAAGAAACTTAGATACATACATAAGTGAACCCTGAAACATAACACTCTTTTTTGGTCAGTCGTGTAATAAAATTGTCGCTTAGATATTGGAAGCTTATTGGACATCGGTACGAACTCGACATTCTGCGAGGCGGAAATTTAACTACATTTTGCATTTAAATTTATGCTATTTCATTTTTTGCATCTGAATTTTTACTAATTTTTCTTCTTATTTCATATCTAGTTTTAGCCGTTGGTTTCGCCCGCGTGAATATGATTTATCACCCCCTTAGGGCTAGTTAGTAAAAAATATATTAACTGAACACTTGAGAGAGCTTGAAATATTAATCTTTCTAGGAGTTTTCATCGAGTGGAAGCTATAAAACAGAGTTAAATCAACAAACTTTAATTGCATCCGTACATACGAATGTGCATTTCAAAGTTTAGCAATACTCTGCGAGTGTGTTGGTATATTTGTTTATATCCTTCGATCGTGTTAATAATAACGAACAATTCTTGGAGCTATAATGTAAAAAGTTGTGTGCTTGAGCCATTATGTTGCCTTCTTCGATTATTACCTATGTGAAGGTTTCCCTTAGACATGTTGACGAACACTAGAGTATTATGTGTTTCACAGAATTCGTAATTTTCTAACTCCAATAATTTTTGTAACTTCCAAATTACAGAATTTCAAAAAGTTTAGATCCAATTTAATAGAGATAGAAATTTATTTCTTGATTTTTTGTTTTATTAAAATGTTAATAATAATAGGGTTTGGAATTTTTGTATGTTTTAATCACCAAATAAACTAGACATTTTGTCAAAATTCATTAACTTAACATAAAATATTGATCTGCTGTTGAGTAATGGTCCATTGATGTTTATTCAGCGCTTCACTAAAATATTTAGGTCATGTGACGCTTCAAATGTAGCACACATCATTATTAGATCTTGCTTATCAAAAATTTGCTTTTTAATCATGTATTGTACAAAAAAATGACACCAAAACATATAAAAATTGGAATTTCCCAAGTAGTGCCTCTTTTTGAACATTTATCTTTTCTCTTGAGGTCGTTACAGAGACCATGTTAACTTGGCAGTCAGCAAAATATGTATTTGCAGCGGACTTGCCACTTTCTAGATTTACCAGTTAGATCAGTTTATCTTGTGGAACTATATAGGTCGTTGCGGCGCCTGGTGAACGACGTGACACTATCAACGAAATTAGTAGGGAAATTTCCAAAATCTTTTGTAAACATCCTAAGCAGGATTTATCGGTTTTTTAATTCTCTTGAGCAAAATATATCGTTGTGGCGACTGTTGAACGACTTGACACTATCAAGGAAATTTAAAAGGAAAATGTTTCATAATCTTTTTGAAATAAAACTTTTTTCCAAAAAAATGAACCGACTTCCATCATAAAACTTAAAATCATGAAATAACAATAAAGAAAAATGTATTAGCATGCTACCTACTGAATGAGGTGAAGTCGGTGCCAGCCAAGTGCAGGAGTAAGGGTGTTATGTAATTGTTTAGCTAGGCATTTTGTATTGTAATTTAGATTATTTAATATTCAATTTGGCACCGACTTCACCTCATTCAGTAGGTAGCATGCTAATACATTTTTCTTTATTGTTATTTCATGATTTTAAGTTTTATGATGGAAGTCGGTTCATTTTTTTGGAAAAAAAGTTTTATTTTATCATTTTTAGTGCTTCTATACCTATTTTCTTTAATAAAAACTTTTTTCACTGCTGGCCGAAAATAAAGAATTAAGAATTCGAAACTTTTTATGTCAGTTTGATTTGAAATGTCAAAACATGTCAAATTGTCTATTATTTTTGGCACATAAACAGACCGAGAGCCCCCGACGACCAAACCTTCCTTATTTTAAAAATGCTGAATGTTTCTCTGCGTGGTATATACGGATAAAAAATATAAGCGACTAGGTATGAAGTTTGGATCTTAGTTGCTTATGCAGGTAATATGGATAGCTAGGATGATTTTTAAAGGTATAAAAAGCACCCTTGGGGCCTCCCAAAGTAATATTAAATTCAGCTTTTATAATAAAACAAATATAACTATAATTTAGTAAAGTTATAATGTCTAGCAGGGGTTTATATCTGCACCAATTGCCTGGTAATGGATGGCGTGATTTCATATAGAAATAAAATCTTTAAAAAACTTTACTTTGAGAAAATTAAGTTACCACTTTAAATGTTATTGCTACAAATAATCTGCCTAAGTAATCATGATCCAACTTTTATAGTCGCTAATCGCTATTTCTATGTTGGGAACATACACAGAAAATCTTGAGTTTTAATAAAATAAGGAAGGGCAAGCTGTCGCGGGCTTTTGCTCTATAATGCAATGTTGGTATTTTTATATTTTGTTAGGTATCTTTAAAATTACCGAACAGATTCTGACGTGGTTAAAATGGGACCAACTTGGGAATTTACCATTACGAATAAAAAAACAATTTCGGAAATCAGCCCACTATAGGCGGAGAAATCGGCGAACATACATAAAAAAACCATACATACATCGAAACATATAACCTCCTCCTTTTTTGGGAAGTCGGTTGAAAATAAAAGCCAGTTACCGGTAAATCTAACTGATTTCGAAGGCAAATGTTTTTATTTAAATAGCTTAAAAATAACACTTTTAAATCGTCATATACTTAATAAACTAGTCTTATCTACTCTGAATAAAACTCGTGGATTTATGTTTACAAACCCCTTTTATAATACATGGATCATATTTCTACACTTTATACATGGTAACACAATATATCACATAATAATTATGTAAAGCTACGCGCACTAAACAACAACCATCACAACTCCATCGCTGATACGGTCTACTAGCAGACTACTCAAGACTGAAGTGGTTTCATACTGCATCTTGACAGGGTATTCCCTTTTTTCAAATCTTCAGTCAGCTAACACGGCCGTTCTCTCGACAGCTGAGCGTCCTCGTCAGCTTGAACTCCATTAGGTGAAATTAGGTCCTTCTGAGTATGAGAGAAGATTAATATTAATCATCATCCATAGGCAAGGATCTAATGGTCCAATATTTATCATTCCATTGTCAAATTGGTCATTTCAGATCAAAAAGAAAAACATTAAGAAACGTTATGACTGTAAATTGTTAAGCATCGACTTCTTAACATTTGCAACCAAACTTATTTCATTTCAAAGGAAAAGCTCAAATACTAATTCAGTTATAAATTGGGACAAGACCAGTATATTGAACACACAATAGACAAGGGACATAAAATCGCATTACTATTCTGGAAAAGAAAATTGCATTAGCATTCTGAAAAGTAAAATCATATTAGCATGCTGAAAGGAAACAGCATTAACATTCCAGAAAGAAACTCGCATTAGCATGCTGTAAAGTTAATAACATTAACATAAGCATTTTGAAAAAGTAAATCATATTAGTATGCTGAAAAGTAAACAGCATTAACATTCCAGAAAGAAAATTGCATAAGCATGCTGAAAAGTAAATAACATTAACATCCCAGAAACAAATAATTAGCATGCTGAAAAGGAAATATCATTAACATTCCATAAACAAAACAGTATTAGCATGCTGAAAAGGAAATAGCATTAACATTCTAGATCAAAAATCATATTAGCATGCTGAAAAGTTAATAACATTAACATCCCAGAAATAAAATCATTAGCATACTGAAAAGGAAATAGCATTAACATTCCACAAACAAAATCGTATTAGCATGCTGAAAAAGGAAATAACATTAACATTCTAGATCGAAAATCATATTAGCATGCTGAAAAGTAAATAACGTTAACATTACAGAAACAAAATCGTATTAGAAATGCTGAAAAGAAAAATAGCATTAACATTCTAGGTAGAAATTCGTATTAGCATGCTGAAAAGTAAATTGCGTTAACATTTTAAAAATAAAAATCATTAGCATGCTGTAATGGAAATATAACATCAGCATTGACGAAGTTACGGATATCAACCGTCAACGACGATGTTATCACAAGCATTAATAAAAAAGCGTTAAATAGCTGAAAAGAAAATAACATTAGCATTGACAATTTTATATGTCAACGACAATGTTATGACAACATTAGAATAGAAAATCAAATATGTAGTGCCACGATGTCAGGGCAGCGGCTACAAGGACGGAGTGCCAATGAACACATTGTCGGGGTAAAGGAATACCACATTGTCGGGGTCAAGAAATGCCACATTGTCAGGGCAACGGCTACGATGTCGGAGCCATAATGGGTGCCACAGTGTCGGGGTCAACGGCCACATTGTCGGGGCCAACAGCTGCTTCCGCTCTTGTGTCTTCAGCAGCTGCGTGGTGCCACATTGTCGGGGGCAATGACCACATTGTCGGGGTCAACGGCCACGGCTACATTGTCGGAGCCAACAGGTGCCATGCAAGTTGTCGGGGCAATTACCACCATTGTCAGGGTCAACGGCCACATTGTCGGGGCCACGGCCACATTGTCGGGCCAATAGCTGCTTCTTCACCATGTGTTCAGCAGCTGCCTCTGGTCAGTTCATCTCATAGGAGCCTGTGCCCACCAATCGATCTTGTACCGATGATGTGGCGCCGCGTGCATGACCTTGGTAGGGGCCACGCATTCCAGTGTACATCTTCCCAATGCTTAGGGAACCTTTACTGACCAAAACAAAACTGTCAACAGGAAAAAAGTACACAGTTATAGGTTAACAATACGTCAATATTGACGACACAACAACGACAAAAAGCTCCCTCTCTTTTTTAAGAATCAGCAATACCTCTGTCAGGAGGTACATTAACCAAATCTCAAAAAACGGAAACAGTTTCCTCAATGCCCGTCAGTAACTGCTTAGTTAAATTAGAGTGAGCTTCACCAGCTTTTCATGCAGAAAGTCGAACCTTTTGAGTAGTTTTCCTCAATTTCCAAGAAATTTAAAATAGGAGCCGTTTTCTCCACTCATCTCGCGAATACGCCTTGCATTGCAGTGTACTTTAAATCAAAGTAGCTCACCATCCTCAAAAACTGGCGAACTTACTGATATATTCGTTAGTTTTGTAATTTCATGGAAGCCCCACGGCTTTCATGTTCTTCTACCACTCGGCCTTACTGACTTCCGAATCAGCCCAAATAATAATGAAGGAGTTTCCAAAATCTTTGCGATTAGTTGTAATCGCCGTCTCAAGCCATAGGTATGTTGTATAGCGCTAAGACGAACAAACAGGATTGCTGGATAGTTGGTGCACTTTTGTTTTAATTAAACCGACAAAACTTCAGTTAATCATTTCGATTGCAATATTTGCATTGGTAGATAACTATTCGATAAAATTAAAATATAAAGACTTCAACGTAAGTAGTGTACAAATTAAACGTTACATGGTGAATTTATTTCTAATTAATAGCACGCATGATGGCTTATCAAATAATCACTGACCTTAAGGTCTAACGTGTAACCCCTAAAACTAAATCTCAGAACCAAATTACATGAAACTTTTATAAAAAAGATCTTTTTAAACTCAATATGAAAAGGTGTGGAAGAAACCATGTCGAGTCATTAAAATTGGAACAGTGTTATCATCAATAACGACTTTCTGAAAAATTAATCCGCCAAAACAACAAAATTAAGTTTTTTATTCATGATCTGTCATTTCATTGATCATCACCCAATCGTTCAACCACGTCTTAGTCTTAGCATCACGATTGTAAGCAATCTTAAAACGCATCTACCGCTGCACACTAACGAACTCAACATTTAAAAACCATCGTTTGAAATGTAATAATGTTTCGATCTTACTTGAATCAAAGTAGAAAGTACAAATTCAACAATCCTGTTTGTACTGTCACCCGTATAAAATCACGAAGTTCTTATCAATGACTTCGTCCATAGTCCTGTACCGACACACCACGGACGCTGGTGGTGGTGGGCGATGTAGCTTCCAACGCAAGGTTGTGATGGTGAATTCAAAAATCAAATGCATTTTACGTAGAATTTCCGGGTCATAGTGGTAATATCCTGACCACAACTCTTATGTGCATGCAAAAAGTGCATACGACGCACAAATTGATTTTCATAATATGTGAATTCGTCAATCTCAACTCAACTCACTAAACCAACATTCATATTTTTTCAATATTTTTTTTTTATTTCAAAATAAATAAACACGAAAAGTGCGCCAAAAAAACCATGGAAAAAATAAGAACATCGTTCAACGTAAAACCAATTTTTTAAAAAACAATAGGAACGCGAACTCATGATGGTCACGAAAATTCAAATATTTAAGAAAAACAAAACACTTTCCATTGTCCAAGTAAAAATTGATCCTCGTGATTTGGCGCGGTTTTAATATGAATGATTCTCGAATCGCACTTCTGATCTTATCTACTCTGGAATAAAAACTCGTAGATTTTATGTTTACAAACCCCTTTTATAATACATGGATCATATTTCTACACTTTATACATGGTAACACAATAGATCACATAATAATTATGTAAAGCTACGCGCACTAAACAACCATCACAACCCATCGCTGATACGGTCTACCACAGACTACTCAAGACTGAAGCGGTTTTCATACTGCATCTTGACAGGGTATTCCTTTTTTCAAATCTTCAGTCAGCTAACACTAGATTAATTAGTTGACGTCAAGAAAATTACTTAAAAACTAAGGTTATAACGCCTTCCAAGCGCAAGTGGAGAAGAGGCGGCAACGCAACAAACTTCACCGCTGCATTTTTCTCCAAAGACGTCACTTTACAACATATTGGTCTTATAATTCAGGAGCATACATTGTCTTATGAAATGGTCGAATACAACATAATTTATATGCTTTAAATTTATCTCGGATAAAATCGATCGTTATCACCGGAGTGACTGCTTTAACGACGTGACGTCATCAACGACAACTGCTGAACGGCATGACGTTAACAGCTAAATTATAATAATAGAAAAGTTTTAAAGTTTTTTCTAAAAATTAAAAGCCCGTAACCAGTAAACCTAACCGGTTTACATCCGTATAATTCCCCCATTTCGTTTCTTTTCAGCAAAATGGGTTGTTGCGGCAGCTGTTGAACGACGATCGTGACAACGTCAATGGCAACTTCTGTACGGCGTAACATTATCTGCCAAATTAGTAGAAAAGTTTTGGAAGTTTATTCTAAAAATTAAAAGAGCCGTAAACCAGGATACCTAACCAGTTTACTTCCGTATAATTCCCCGTTTCGTTTCTCTTGAGCAAAATGGGTCGTTGCGGCGACTGTTGAATGACGTGACATCGTCAATGGCAACTTCTGTACGGCGCTTAACGTTATCTGAAAGAAAAGTTTTGAAGTTTTTTCCAAAAAATTAAAAGCCCGTAACCAGTAAACCTAACCGGTTTATATTCGTATAATTCCCCGTTTCGTTTCTCTTTTGAGCAAAATGGGTCGTTGCGGCGACTCTTGTACGACGACGTGACACCGTCAATGGCAACTGCTGTACAGCGTGACGTTATCAGCCAAATTAGTAGGAAAGTTTTTAAAGTTTTTTCTAAAAAATTAAAAGCCCTATAACCAGGAAACCTAACCGGTTTACATCCGTATAATTCCCCGTTTCGTTTCTCTTGAGCAAAAATGGGTCGTTGCGGCGACTGTTGAACGACGTGACACCGTCGGCGGAACAATTGAAATAGGCTTTCCAATTTCCTCAGCTGTGCGGGAAATAAACGCTTTTGCACGTATTCCCGCTGAAATAAGTGCTTCGGGATAATGGTCTACTTTACTCGCAATTTTTCAGGAATATTACAACGCATATTTATATTTTGTAGATGCGTTGTAGTTGTACATGCGTTCGATTTTTAATGACCAAGTGGATACAGATTTGAAGCTGTCAATTCTATCATAATCGTTTTTTTAATAGTTTGTCTAATATCAGTGCTTATTTTACATGCTAGTAACTAGAATAACATATATTTTTGGTTGAAGAAGTAGATGCAAGTATTTTATTAAATAAATGGGAAAAGATCATACCTCAGTTTCCTATCAAACAGTCTTTCCTTTTTGTTCGCTCTAATAAAAAAGTTAAATCAGTACCGGATACGCCGAACAGTTTTCAAACAGAAACCCAAGCACGCGTGAACGTGACGTCACATTGTAAAAGTCATCAACACAGACCTGTGCTTGATTTTTAGTGAGCAACTAAACAACAGATCCTACTAATATTATAAATGTGTGAAAATTCGGATGTGAGTTTTTTTTTATTATTAAAAATCTGAGTACGTTTGACCTCTATCTTGGCTCATGGGAAGCAAAGATAAGATCTATAGGATGGTACACGCAAACAGAGCGAGTGGAGTTTGTGAGTTTGAGGATGTTTACATACTCAATCAGGCAAAATCTATTGGATGGATATCGATGAAATTTGGTATACCGGTAAAAAAATACCAGGAATAGAACATAGGGTACTTTTTATCCCGAAATTCCTACGGGAGCGAAGCCTCGGGGCGCAGTTAGTATTTCCATATAAAAGACAGCAGATGGTACTCTATTTTCCTTATAATTCCAAATAATGTAGTTACAATAGAACGATGAGCAAACACAACAGCATGTTCGTACACTAGGTTAGTGGCAAGGCGCCTTCGTATGTATAATTTGGCCTCCACTAGAACGTTCCGTTTTGGTTTCCAAGCCTGCCTTTGTCACGGCGGCCTTTTGTTTGGTGGAATCGCAAAAGCACGGATTTGCATGTAATACTTTTCATTTGTAAGAATTATTCCAATACTGAAGTATTATTAAAATATTCTCGTGTTAAATCGTGCCTTTTTTTGTTATTCTATATTTTTGTGTAGTTTAAATACATGTTTTCCACATATGCGAAAACTTAATAACTGTGTTTATGATACTGTGTTTTCTGATTAAAATTAAAGTTAATTTAGAACAATAAAATTCGACTAATAATTTAAATCGAAAGTTTGGATGTGTGTGAGGATATGTAGATGTTTGTAACTTTTCTTCTTATTTAAAAGCTCTCTTGTCGGTAGAGTATTTGCCAGGCCTCTCATTTTTGTTACTCAATTACGCAAAATCGGACTTCGATAAAATTGGGTAGACG